>VYZW01009123.1:2579-32652 GCA_013401315.1 Balaeniceps rex | reverse complement strand
TCATGGACAGGATCGAAGGAATATTTTCTTGATTTCTTGGGTAGTGGTACATGGCCATTCTTAACTGATGGAGCAATTAGTCTGGTTAATTTTCCTATTGTGTTTGATACCAGAAGAGATGTGTAGATCTAGCCCCCAACAGAGAGCATAAAGATGGTCACCAGGAGGAAAAGACAGTTAAGTAATACATATGTAGCCAGACACATTGGCTGAAGACCAGCCCCGGTACAGGCTGGGTAAATAGTAAACATTTATTCTAAGCTATCATGAGTTCAATTTCAAGTTACTAACAACTTCATAACTGAGAGCTGAGAGCTCTCAAACGCAGCTTTTCAGCACTTACACTTGTGCAGTTTTGCAATGCTTCACATCTCCGAGAGTTATCCCACCATTGCTTTGCCATATACGGGATAAAAATTACCCTATTATCTTTCCTGGTAAAATATTTCCTTTTTCCTTGCACAGTTGATAAAATATTTCCTGCACCTAACTACTAAACAATATCTTGCTCTATTTTTTCCAACCTCATATTCAAACAATGGACTGACTAATTTCTAGGGCCTCAGTAGCATTTCGCCAGGGTGGTACTGTCATTCTAGGAAGGAAAAGAAATGAGAAGAAATCATGAAAGTGTGAAATGTTCTCCCACATAGAGCAGTCTGAGAGACAGTGCAAAGAGCTGTCGCTCACGATCGAAGGACGGATAACACATTAATAATTTTCTGTCACTGGTGAGTTCAAAATGCCTTCATCTGATGTAGCATGAAGGTCTTAAGATCATTAAAGACTAGCTTTTTTTTTGTTGTTTTAAAATATCCATGTGAATTGCTTTGCCAAAAAGAAATCCTTAAAACAGCTTTAGAGTCTTCTGCCACCACAGGATGTGTTGGAGTCTTTTATTTATTCCTTTATGGGACCTGAGCCACAATTCCTGTATATTTTAAGTTCTAACTATGCAAAACTTAAAAAAAGAAATTAAAAAGTCTTTTTGAGTAAGCAAAGCACAAATGGCTTGAAAGACAGAGCACTACTTTCTCCATATGAATCTGTAACTGAGTACCCACCTAGAAGCATATGATGATGCTGTTCTCAACAAAATATGTGCATGTTATTTTTAACATATCTAGAAGTGCACACACTCATTCTCCTTCCTAGGGGTAAAAGTTGATGGTAACAGAATGAGTGCAGACTATTGCCATGCAGTTGTACTTTTCAAAGCAAAATTGTACATGTAGGTGTCGTTACACAAGGAAAGTTTGGGTGAAGCATAATGATTATGATATGGACTAGATGGTTAGGTAGAGCCCTGTTTTGGGAATAGTGCCTAGTCACAATGACCAGTGTTTAATCAGGTGTTTCTTAGGAAAAAAATAATAAACACCTGCACCTTTTTAGGTCACATTTTAAAGAGAGATTCTATGGCAGCAAATATCTGCTAATTATGTCAAAGATTGATTTTTAATGGGAACTTCTTGAGCCATTTAGAGAACTTGTGAATATTTAAAAGCAAAAAGCCTCACAAAAATCTTAACCGGGAAAATGTTTCCCTGTTGCTTTTCACTAGTTCCTGATCTTGAAGCAATATCACATACCCTTGTCTTTACTTTAGTGACTGCAAAATAAGTTTGACTTAAAAGATTTTAACTGGAGCAATTGCTCACATTTCCTTCTTTCAATCTCAATTCATGTGCTTGTATTTGGTACTTAGCTGGTTAAATTACTAGAAAAATACCATTTCACTGATTCCTCCCTAGAGGTCCAGACACACCAAGATTTTGAAATGTCAAAAAAATGGGCATTTAAAGTACCATGATGTGAACGGTGATTAAAAAGGGATCAGAGAGAAACAGTAAAGAGGTGAGTTGCTACCAAGAAGGAGGTAAGGTAGGACTAAGGTAGGACCTCTTCTCTCTAAGTTGTCTTGCCAATAGAATAGCATTATTTTTTTTGTTGGACTATGAAAAATTTGCTTTCCAGGTTACTTCAGCTTCGTCCTGTTTACAAAAATCTCAAAAAATGAGATCAACTGAAAACTGAAAACTATGAAGCCACCTTACTAAACAAAAATCCATGTTTTATTTATAAGTCCTCATATGACTCATGCCATATAACACATTTGTACCTATGGTAAAACTTAGAAAGAATGAACAAGGAAGAACCCAATATCTGAAAGATATTTTCCTTTACTTTGGGGTGAAGCCATTTATCTGAAGTCAATTTGATGCTTCTGTAAAGAACCAGCAAGGACTTAACAGCCCCAGTGTAACAGAGGTATAAAAAATAAGAGTTCAGTGGGACTACAAATAAATTGTTATTTGGCCCAGAACTGACCCAGTGCTGTGTCAGACCACTGCTGTAGAGACCCTGACTCCTGTCCTCTTCTGTCTACAGCACTGGGCAGAGCCTGCCGTGGGTAAAATGAAAGATGGGTCACCAAAGAACTATCGCTCTCAGGATTAGAAGTTAGAGTATGGTGCTGGATTTCCTGTAGGTGAGCGAAATACCAGATACGATATAAATGGTATTTCTGGGGCACACCCCCCCACCCTGATACACAAGAACAAGCAGATATACATCCCATCTACCAGTACAACAGAAAGAAGGCAAAGTGGAAAGCTTCTTCCTTAGCAAATGAATGTTGAAGGCTGATACTTGGAGACCATTTAAGACACAGATTTAGGCATGCAGGGTGAGTAAAGAACGTTTGAGGGAAATTAAGGCCCAGAAGAGAGTCCAGCATTTTCATGAAAACACCTTGGTTTCACAAGTAATAGACTGCAATATTTGGTCTCAGAACTGCATTAAAATAAAGTCCAGAATGGAGAACCTGTACTTTCAAACAAACAGAAGCAAAAAAAGAACAACCCAACATTTAGCAAAGTCTAAAATAAAACCAGAGCAATCTGCAAACTCGGGAATACAAACTTGGCCCTTTGCATCTGCTACTGGTGGAATAAATTCTTCGTCTCCAAACATTGTGAACGGTCAAAAGTTCACATTACATATTGGTTAGTGTGTTTCTTTAATAAGAGGGCTGCATATCCGAGATAACAAAAGTGCCATGTGTTGCAGCAGATACTACAGTAAGGACTATTCTTACTGAACAGCAGAGAAGATAATCACATAGACCTTATGTAAATAAGCAAAACACACATTACAGCTACAGTAAATCTAAGCAGCTTTCAATTTGCTCTTTCCTTTGCTGCCTAATTTTTCAAGTCTTTTGCTTAACTGTCATTTTTTCCCTCTCCTGTTTGACTACTTCCTGCCTTCTTTGGTTTAACTCTGCTGCTCTGCATAGGAAACTGGTCTTACATAGAATCTATAACTGAAGTATCTTTATGTTATTTAATCTTGTTTAGAAAACAGTTCTGTAGTACTGCGCAAATTACAATCAAATTCATCAAGCTGATAAAGCAAGCACAATACATGCTCATCTAAAAAGCCTCCCTATGGCATATTTATTTTTATCTGCCACAAGTGGTATATGTGTATGCATATCTTTGTGAGAGAGGAAGTGTTTTTATGTGCCCATGGCTGCATGTTTGTGTGTGCTAAAATATATAGCTGTGTCTATTTTACATATGCACATTAATGTCTGGGGATATACAGAGGTAATCACATCTAGAAACGTCATTTACTTAGCATTGCTGATGAATACCAGAAAACACCCCGAACAATTTGCATGTATGTATCCTAAAGCAGATTGTATTCACTAACGTCAGCCCGACTTACAACAGCTGAAAATTGGCTGATGATTGTAAGAGACAATGCGATTGAAGATACCGGATGAGAGACAGGAGGCCTGAGCCCCATCCTTTGGTCTTCTACTAACCTCCTTGGGTTATTAGCAAATTACTTCACTGGCTCTCGACTTCTATAAAATATCCTCCTCGACAAACCGCAATTGAAAATCTACATGCAAATACTGACATAAAAGCAGAATATTTATTATCATTATCAAGGTGACCAAATATCCCATGTGGACATCCTGGTAATCAGGCAGTATCTGAAAATTAGAGTCATAAAGCAAGCTTCGTACAAGCCTTAACTCTCCTGATAAAGATTAGCTTCCTGAAGCATTTATTTAATTCCCATCACACTCTGTGAGAGCTGCATGGTACATCTGTACTTTGAGAATCAGATCCTGATTTTAACCAAGTCCAACAGATAAAAAAAAGCTATTGAGGGAACAGAACAGTCACAGTTCAGCCATGTTCCCACTGAAAAACCACTGGTTCCAGCTGATTTCAGTTCTGCCTTCTATACTGTGTTTGCAAAGATGCTATTTGTGATGTTGACGTTTGTTCATTGGGTGCCATCTTGTTCCTTTGGGAGCCAAAGACAAGTGACTCCCACCATACAGATCACTGAACAAACATTTCCGTCATTCAAATTTTAAAGCTGTAATTTTTATTTGTTTTGAGCTAATTATTTACCATAGTTACTGTTACTCTTCAGCGTATTCAGGAGCTGAGAATTAGACCTCTGGGGTCTGTAATCCTATTTATGACACTGGGCTCATTAAATCAGCAGTAAGGACGATGTCAAAATCAGCCGATTAGAAGCAAAACCCCTCGCTATTGCAAATCTGCACAGCGCCAGCAACTTCGAGGCAGATAGGCACCTGCTGAGGCTCTGCTTCGGCAACTTCGGAGGAAGCCTGCATTACTGGTGCAAGGAAAAAAGGAGGTTTTCTTCCTGATGCTCACAAAGAAAGCTTATTTTTTAATCCCCTTTCTCTCGTATCTGTCTCAGGCAGGAAAATACTCCTATGACTTTGGGTGAGGAATTTTCCAGCGTATGGAATGCATAATAGGGCCTTTTTTAAAACAGTGAAAGAGAAACTGAAGTAATATGTGAGATATGAGCAGTAATATTGTTGAATGAGACATATTTCAGTGTTGCCTATGAGGCCTAAGCAGACCAATACAACTCTGAGGTATTCTTGTTCTTTCTTGCTTCACTGAAAGCTACATTTGTATGCGTCTATGGAAAATGCAGTTTGTGTGACTACAGTGAATATGCATGATGTATATACATGAATAAATATAGAATATAGAAAAAAAAAAAAATCTAAATTTCTGTGCCAGTAAGGTTTCATGTAATTATAAATCCTGGGAACCAACAGATACATATTATAGTAACACAGTCTAGAGCATCAGCTTAAATATGACAAATACAAAGACCCATTCAAAATATGATGGTCATTTAAGTAAGTATCTGCCCAAGAAATTGCTTTTCTCTCTTCACTTGGCTCTCTAGTCTTTTGTAGTTACTTACTGATGAATATCTTGTTTCCCTGTGTCTGTGTGGGAGGATGAGTGAAATGAAATGCAGTGTTTCAGCCTAGGAAAAAAAAAAGGTATTTAACTGCAGAGCTGAGAATGTCATCAAAGATGTGTGTATAGCACAACAAGGTTGGACAACTCTTTATTGAAATGTAGATCTCAACAACATGCAGGGATATGCATAGGAAAAATATGCATACGGATGCAGAAAAACAGCCCTGGTGCCTGCTTTGTCAACCATGGACACAGGCCAGGTCTCTTGGTGTCTGTGCTAAAGCTGGGGTCAGGTTTTGTGTAAAGCTAGCTGTTGCCACAGAAGTAGGACCACTTCACAAGAAAGTCTTTATACGGGTTGCTTCTGCACCTTCTGCTAGGAGCAACAAGCCCAGTTCTCCTTTCTTTCTCCATCCTAGCACCATCCCTCTTCCTACTCCCTGCCATGACAGCCCAAGCCTTGTCTAGGGCTGGTGGGCATGGTAATATTCAGTTTTGCCTTTACCACTTTGAACTGTTTCTGAGGAGACTGAATTATATTCTTTCTTGCTACATCTTTTTCTCTTCGAGGCACAAAAGCAGAAATCACTTTCTTTGTGTGGTATTCTTCCAGGCACAGATAGTAGCTAGACCAAGTCTGTGAAGAAGAGCCCTTTAGTGAGGTAACTCTGAAGTTGCAGAATGAAGGGAAGGGCGTACCAGCTTGCGTGTAGTCTGCAGGTTTCATGGGTGATGCACATTGCAGGCTGGCACGGCCTCTTACTCCACGGTGCTCAGCGTCTGACACCAGGGTTTTCTGGCTTTTCTCTCAGCTAGCAGAAAAAGAAGTGGTGGAAATGTTCCTTCTTTCCCTCTCGTGGTCTCAGTACGCAGAGGCAACAC
Source organism: Balaeniceps rex (assembly GCA_013401315.1). Classification (NCBI taxonomy): domain Eukaryota; kingdom Metazoa; phylum Chordata; class Aves; order Pelecaniformes; family Balaenicipitidae; genus Balaeniceps; species Balaeniceps rex. The sequence goes on along the minus strand of VYZW01009123.1, from coordinate 26,485 downwards.
TAAGCATTTCTGCTGTTTCAGTACAGGGTTTGCCATTGCAACAAAAATTTGGGAAGGCCATCTACAGGCTAGAGAATTCCCATCCAAGTTTTCCTTCTCACCCCCATCAACACCTATTACCAGGTGACCCAAACGAGCACCTAAACATTCACACATTGCCAAACAAAACAACATAGTGTATATGCACAAATGTCTCTCCCTAACCACTCCTGTGTGATGATACCAAAGAGGGAATCTTTAAAATATTATCCTATTAACTTCAATTAACCTTTGGAACCTGATTATTCCAAATCAAACAATACCATTTGGCCACACAAGGGGCACCCAAGAAGAGGTGACAAATACTACAAAGAAGATAAAAGATAATTTAACAAGAAACAAGTTGTAAAGGGTGACAAAGTGTTATTTCCATAATAAGCTTATCTGAGCCTGGGTAAGTTCCTGAACAGGGTGTGGATTTGGCACTAGTAAAGAAACAGGCCACACAAAGAATGTCTGTTGAGCTAATGAATGCCACTGAAGTGGCTGACTTTCATTTCTCTGGTTTGGATCCTTGCCACCTTTACTCTAACGTCAGACTTTGTTTAATTGGTAAATATGCCTTCAAAGGATTGCACAGCCCTCCATGCTGCTCCATGGGCTGTTAATATTTAATTGTGATTTGTTAAAGGCATACTAGCAGTTGATAAAACTATGTGTCTGGGTGCTTTATTGCAGTGCAAACCAGCAGCAGGACTTTATATGTTCCTTTTTTGGGGGAAGGAGGATATTGTCTTAGAGAAGGGGAGAGAAAAACATGAATTTGTTATAGTTTTCCATCATAAAGGTTCTTGCAAAGAATCACAGGCATTGTTGCAAATAGATTTTAGAGGTATGAAATTCATAAAGTGATTTTCTTATCTATCTTTACTTCACTACAAAGGAAAGCAATTAATTCAATGGGAAATTACTGGTATTTAAACAAGACAGAATTAGCTTTTGCCTTTCGGACTTTCAAATGTGTTAACAAATTTTGGACTTGGAGGAAAAGGAAGTTATTTAAATTGGGCCTTTTTGATGATCACTTTGAGAATACAGCAGCAAAAGTCTTCTTGGAATTTGTCCATCTGTATTACATTTGACTGACGTTTCATTTCCATTGAACTTGCAGAAAGCAAAGTATCTAGGACATAATTCAAATCAGTAAGTCTGAAGGACTATGTTGCACGAAGGACTTAAAATCATAGGAAACTGCCTACACAATTTCTAAATATCACTATTTGTGTTAACCGAATGGCAAAAAACAGTAAGTGTAACAGTCTTTACTCAATCAAAATTTACATTCAAGCATGTGATACAAATAGAAATGTGGAAATGAAAGCTAAAGAGAATACCTGGTAAGACATTTTCAGTCTTGGCCCAAGTGCATTCAACAAAAATCACCCATCCACACCCATTTCTTTACTGTGAAAATCCTTAGTTCTTTTTAATTAAATAACTGCTCTGTTACAGTAGCTTTTTATCTTCCTAAGAAATATGAGTCAGCCAATAAAAAAAAAACATCAAAGAGGTTACTTAACACCTGTAAGCAATAATTTACACTGATGCCAACCCTTTGAAAGTGAAGGGGCACATTACCTTCTTGACATATGTGAGTAATTTCCCCTGAGTTCATTTATGTTATTGCCATGTAGAAAATAAGGTTTATTCACAGAGAGTAAATATACAAAAGTCTTTTTCAGAATCTGTTTCAAAATATATCTGGTCAAAATGTGGGACAATATTTCTGCAGCTACTTTGGCTTTTTCCTTTCCACAACACCTGAAACATTGATAACCCTGGAAATTTTAAAATGTTCCTTTATTAATAAAGACCAAGCCATAATCTGATATTAGTTATACCACTGAAACCTCAGAGAAGTCACGTCTTGATTTATTGAACTGGTTTTTTTGCTCTTTTTCTTCTTGCAAATTTCTGAGGATGAGGGAAGCTAATCACCTCATATTATCTCTAGTTTAGCTGATGAACTGCTGGTCAGTTTTGAACTGTTTGACAATTTCTCTCCAAAAAAACAGGGAGCAGGATTCCTATTCAGGAATTATATGCAGCTGCTCCAATAGCCTGTGCAGCTGCTACAGCTAGGCAGAGGTGCTGGGGCTGCAACCGCAAACATAGCTGTCCAGCACAGAGCCAGTAGATACCATTGCTATTTGCAAGGAAATAACAAAACTAGGGTCCAGAGCCTGAGGCTCAGGTGACTGGCTTACCCTAAGTCATGCAAACCAGTTTGGTTCTATGCTACTATTTTTTGTACACTGGAGGTAAAATAAGGCATTTATGGTTTTGCTAATAATTTTCTTCATACTGCTTAATGTGGGGACTTTGAAGCAGAATTGTCATACTAGCCTATATGCAAAGTCCATCTAAACCAGAGCTACAGTTTGAAAACTCTGTAGTCAGCTTTAGTCTGCCCTTTTCATTAATTCTCAGAGCAGTCCTTTTTCCAAATCTTGAGACATTAAATTAAACATTTTTTTTCAAAACTGCTATCATCATTCATTGTAAGTTTGTCTCCTTATTATTCATCTGTGTGTCAGATCACCTACAAAAGCCTTGGTCACTGTGATCTTCTGTGGCAGCAATTTCCACAGAATCATCTTGCATTCTGCAGAAAGCATTTCTTCTGCATCAGATGGACACTTGACACTCTTCATCTCACTGAATGTCACCTTGCCTTTTGCTCTTGGACAGGGAGAGGAATGAGACAACTTTTACGAGATAGGAAATTAGTACTAAACATGGTATACTGGATGAAATGTAAACATGCCACACAGTAACACAAAAATCAAAAGCAAGTATTCCTAAATATGAAGAAACAGTCATTTACATAGTGTCATCTTCTTGGTCTGCTTTCCCTTTAAACACTTGCACGGCCACACTTTTCTGGGCAACTGCAGAAGTTACTTACTCAGGATTCTTTGCATTACAGTTTGCTCAAGGCTCTTGAAAAACATGCCAAGATACCCATCTCTCTGAAGTCACTGGGAGAATTTGAAGTACAGAGTACTGTGATTAAAGGTGGTAGAGTTTTCCTCTGAATTCAATGTTATTTTTGACCAAATCACCTGAATTCATCTCCTCTCGTCTGTTATGGAAGTGCTACATTGTGTTATGGGGCACATTTTCTCTTTCACTGCGTTGAGTATCACTTCTGTTTGAGCCAGTTCACCAAAACCCACTGGGTTATAAGGTTGAGAGGGAGGAAGAGAAACAAAGACATGGCACAAATGAGCCAAAAGAAACAAATAGAGAGCAAAGAGAAGGTAAAAACCACTTATATTTTTACCTCCTTTCCTTTTGGAAAAGTCTGATAGATAAACTGAAAGCAGTAACATACTCCAATTGGGTTTAGTAAGTTTTTTTGACAACACTGCCTTGCATGACATTCTCCTAAGCCAAAGAAGGAAATATTGTCTTGAACAAATGACTCTATGATAAATGCACAACTGATTGGAAAAAAAAAATACTCAAAGAGAAGTTGTCAACATTTCTCTCACAAATTGACAACACATTTCTGCAGCACCCTATTCTATTTCTTACTTTCATTAAATACATGAATGACAGTACAGAGACTACCCACGCCATTTGTAAGTCACATGGAGCTGAAAGCACATTGGAGGCTGTGGTTGCTATTCAAACTGATCCTGACAAATTGGAGAAATAGTCCAAAAACAACACGATGAAATGAAAAAAAAAAGGGCAACAGTTAAGAGAGGAAATTGAAGACACAAACAGAAAATCAGGAATAACTAGTTAAGTAGCATGATAGAAAAAAGAAAAGGTTGAAGAAGGAAGGTTAGAGTGGATCACAAACTAAATCTAGGTGAAAAATGTGATGCTATTAAGAAGTAACAGGCTGTGGTGAGTAACACAGAGGAGGTAATTATTCTTTATCCTGCACACATAAGGCCTCAGCTGGAGTCCAGTTTTGACTACCCTGCTATAAAAACAAGGTAGACCAATTGGATAGAGTGAAAAACAGCAGAAGAGAGATAAAAAGATACTTAGAATGATTAATATTAGGGAAAATACAGCAAATAGGTTTAGTCTGGAAAGGAGAAGACTTCTTCTTAAAGAGATAAACCCCATTGTATTCTCCTCATCCTGAGCACCATGAGAACCATCCATCAAAGACTTAGCATTCTGTAGCTGTGTAAGAATACATGACCAAGAGCATTTCACATAAGTCTGCACCTAGCTGGTGGTGAAGTTATAAGGAACCTGTGTAAACAAATGGCAGGCAAAGCATTAACATAATGGGGTGCCACTTGTAGTCTTGATATCTGGGTCATTTAAAGCTCACTATCAAAAATATATGTGGTTGCATCCTACATTCAGGTTCAGCTCACAACCAAACCCATTGTTGGTACTAGAAAGGCATTTCTATCCCCTTCAACTTCAACAGATTTTATATCTTTTTCTGATTCTCTCATCTGTTTCTTGTATTTCTTCAGATTTAAGAGAATAGTCAACATTTCCCCTCTGAAGCTTTACTCAAAGCTGCAAGAATTCACTGAAAACAAAGTAAAGAGAGTTAACAAAACAGGGATCACTTTCTAAATTTAAAATTCAATCTATATTTGAGAAACAAAACACTCCCTAAAGGTTTTGCAGTGGTTATCAAAAAGGTATAGCCCTCTGAACAGAGTGAATGACATTTCCAGCCATCATTACATACTGTTTAAGTTCTAGAAGGACCACAAAATACATTGCATATCTCACTTTGAACTTGGTATAACTAAGTACAGACAGACAATGTGTAGCCCTGAAATATCCTGTAACTAGTGAGGTAATGCTGTGCTGAATTTAATTTTAAGAATGTTCTAACTATATGTTGAGGGCATTTTACATTCATTTTGGCGGCGTTTGGTTTCTGAATGTCACTAATGCCATGTTTAGGGTGGATCTCTCTTAGCTAAGCAGAAACTGAGCCCTATCTGCTCCCAAAGGAATGATACTTTCTAAGCTAGCCTCATCTCCCAGATCATGTCTTTTATACCACCAACATCCACATTTTTGTTTTGGTTTTGTGTCAAGGTTAACCGCCCTGAGTATGACGATTTCCACAGGGAAATCCCACCTTCATTCCTTTGTCCTCAGTTACCGGAAGCACCTAAAATTTTTAAATCCTTCTCAGTCCATAGTGGCAGTTGCAAAAGATCACAACCGCAAAAGTCCAGTGAACTACAGAAAGGTCATAGGAGGATTATTAGTGATTTTGCATTCTCATTGTTAAATGGAGAGATGCCAACATAAACTGAAGCAGAGTTTGGCTTTTACCCATGCCCATTAGCCATGAAAACAAACATGAATTCCACAAAGCACAGGGAGATTGTGTGGGGATAACGAGGGAGCTGGGGGTTGAAACAGGTGTAGGACCTATATGATGGCATGGTCCTAAAACTATGCAGTCACTACCTCAGGGCTGCTGGCATCTTTGATAGTCTCTTTGTTCAATTCTGGTTTAAAACTAGAATTTTTTTTTAAATATTCTGTCTTCTACTTTTCGTTGCTAGAAATAAGAACTCTTTCTTCCATTCTTCTCTGTGTGAGGATATGTACCCTGCGGTAATTCTTCCTGTCTCCACATGAGATTGGTATTTCTGGCAAACCCTTCATAATTCCTATATGTTGCTGTAACTGTCTGCTCTGTACTTTATTCCTGTTTACTCCTTTACTGCTCCTGTTTCTCTCAGATTTAATTTATAAAGGCAGTGACCTGAATTAACCCAGTAATTTCTCTGAAATTTGGGAGTGTAGAAGAGATTATGGTGAATGTAGGATTTAAGATTGACCAGGTAATTGCACTTTAAGTAGCAAAAGAAAGATTTTTGGAAAATACTTTTTTCCTGGTATAATGTATATATTTTATCTGAGACTGAATAATACATAACAATGCTCAATTCAGAACAAATAAAAAGAATTTACAGTAGAAAAGTTAGGAAAACAGAAAAAAGAAAGATGATGCAAGTCTGTTTCAATCTCATCATTCATTTCATCAAGTCCAGACCATGGTCTCTGATAACAGGGCCTGTCCACAGCTGATTCACAGAATAATATAATGTTCAGATAACAAGAATGAGGACAGAGATAGGAAAAATGCTTGTGAGACCATAGTACATTTGAAAGGTTGACTATTGTGTATGGTTCATAGAAACTAGAGGATGAAATTAAATTTCTCATTTTTCTAACTACGTGACCTTATGGTGGTATCTTGCCTTTAAAAAGTTTTCTTAACATAATTCACTATCCAAGTTTAACGTTGTCCTCAGATAAATAAGAAAAGTACGCTCACACTGCACAATAAACATGATTTGACACTACTTTTTTCATTTTAAGGTTGGTTTGTTTGTTTGTTTGTTTGTTTTATCGCCAGGAAGGCTGAGGCTTATCTAGTCTTTTTCATTCAAGAACAGTATGTTAAGGACCACTGCTTTTCAGACAATCTAGGAAGTGTATGAAGGCTGTTTGCATGATACAGCTATTCCAGACTTCTGTAACTTGAAACCCTGAAGTCTGTTCTTTCAGTGCCTCTGGAAGAAGTTGGTCCACAGAAGAAAAGCTGCCAGAATGATCCTGTCAACATAAAACATTAGACAGTGAAAAATGTCATAGGTGTTTTCGTACAGGAACCTTAGCCTGTCTAGCACTTCAGCAAAAACACTCATGTCAAAATTCGGAGATGTATTTAGTAAGATATAAATGCAAAGAAAATCAGAACAAGACCCAAAGTATTTAAAAATATAACCTAAAATTATCAAATTCATTTTTACTATGAGAATATTAGATGCAATTGCTTGTTCTTCCAAGCAATGGCTCTTGGCAGGAAGGGAAATATAAATTCTCTTCCTCGCTTTTGAGCTGTAAATACACCTTTCACTGCCTTGGAAGGTGAAGAGAAGGAAGAGGATAAAAGCAGCAGAGCAAGGGGAGAAGACTCAGTGGTGGAGAGCTGTATGACCGTGCAAAATGGTGAATGGCTCTTGTTACTTGCAGATCATACGAAGCCAACTGCTAGTCAGACGTGTGTCAGCTGTCAAGACTGGTCTTGGTGGCTGGCTAAAGCAGGAGCATCAGGTGCTTCAGCACACTGTTTAGGAAAGCCAAAAAGCCTCAGGGATTTGGTAGGAAGTGTCCCTGGATAACTTTCTGTTTGTTATTGCAGAGGGAATGTGCTCCTGTTTCCCCTTGTGATCTGAAACACATCTCTTCCCGAAGAAGAGCTTGTCTTCCCCCCGGCAAGTGTGATGTTGTGGTGTGGGCAGCGGGGTTGGCTGGAATAACCTGGTGCCCCATGTGCTCTGAACAGTGAGTGAGGGCATGGGAACAGGCTGGCTTAGCTGAGAAAGCTTCTGGTCCGCAATACATCTTGCAGATGTGTTGGTGGACTTGGGCACCAGGAGCCTGTGGCTGGTAGGTGCATACCCAAAGTGGGGAATATCCAGTCTGCTTGGAGATGTGCATCAGAGGTGTGCCTAAAAGTGGGAGGTTCCCCACCAGAGTTTTGAAAAGGTGCCACCATGACAGTCCTCAAGACAGCACTAGTGCTAGACCAAGTGGACAGTTGGGTACCGGGCCTCATGGACTTTACTGTGGGCACGGTAAAAAGGCAGAGATCACAGACGCAAAGCCTCATCCCGGGCTGCCGCTTCCCATGAGCCTGGGAATGCTCAAGTGCCGCTTAGTGTGTGTGTAAGAGGGCAATCCTTCAAATAGGGACTAAAACTGTTAAAAAAGTGAAGTAACAGCATTGTGAAAATCCATACGGCAGCAAAATGACTTTGACAGTCCCTTACACAGCTTCAGTGTAACTCATTAAGCTTGTGTTTCAATGTAGTATTTGTCTGACTGTAATTTTTCTCAGATGTAGACCTTCTTATGCTTAAATTATAAGAGCATAGGCACTTACTATTTGGGAGGTTATTGAACTAATTCTCCAACAGCCAACACAAGGAACAACTGTGACTTGGAGTTAAGGGACTCAAAAAGCTCTTCTTTCTGCAAAATCAGCAGCCTGTCAGCTGCAAAGAATTACAAGCATTTTCAAGGATTTCTGCAGAAAAGAAAACATTAATAAAACGATTAACAGATTTTTTCCCCCTCTTAATATGTTTAACACTCAGCACCTTTGCTTACCTTTCAGCTTAATGTCACTAGTTCGTTTATTTTTATAAAGACTGCTGCAGGATATCTTGGTATAAAAATAGTTTACAGTGAGGCCTGTTTGGGAAGATCTCAATGTACTGAGTAGCTGACTGATATGGAAGTTAACTACAAGCAAAACAGTGTTTCTTACCTGCTGGAGAAGAGGCCAAGCTTTTACCCTACCAAAGGCCATGTTAGGAATTTTTCAGAAATCTAAGATTTGCATTTAATTTGCATCCAGCTGAACAGCTTGCACCTCCCTTGCAGCAGTGGGGCTGGGATGACCTGTTCTTGGCAGTGCTCCTCCGTCGTGATCCAAGGGGCCAGGTATGCTGCTGAGCCCAGAATATTGTGTTCTGCTCAGATGTCCACTGAGATCAAAACAGAGCATCAAACACCTTAGCAGCGAGATTTCCTTCTTCACAATTTCCAACTTTGGGTTGTAGTTCACTATAACTGAGCCCTCTTCTTTCAGCTGAACCGGGAGACTGATCCATGTGAAAAATCTACAGTTTAAGATACGCTCCAGTTTTAGGCTGTCTTCAATGAGATTGTATAAATTGTGTATGAAGGACAGTTACAAAACCATTGAAAAATTTAGGTACACTTGGAACTTGTTAGGGCCATCTATGCTTTTAAGGATTAGAAATGACATAGATGAGTGATGGATGCGTATTGCTGTCTAACCGTTAAATGGTTGAAAAGTTCTTTACTACTTTGGTAACTGGTGTTACTATTTGGGCTCATCTTTTTTACATGAAACATGGGGAAAAAAGTTAGCATGTCTCTAATTATATTTTGAGCCCTTACTAAGAAATGGAAACAGCTTTAGTGTTCAATTAATGCAGTAGCCAAAAAGTTGAATTATATTTTATTAGATTTTAGTGCTATTATGAAGCATAGGAAAGAATACAAGCTTTACTAATTTACTAGCATCTGCTCTAAAAATGCCAAAATCTTAAAAATTTAAGAGAGCTTTCTGAAAACATTCATTCCACTGTACAGTGAAATTACTGCCTAAAGGTAAAGTGATGTAACAGAGTTATTGCAAGAAAAAACACATGTGGCACATTACTCACATAGGCCTTGATTCAGCAAAGCACTGAAGTGTATCTTTAATATGTGAATATCCCACTGACTTCAATAGGACTATTCATATGCTTAAAATTAGGCCATTGCTTAAGACATTGCTGATTTGAAGCCACAGAAATCAACTGAGACTTAAAAGCATGACATCATAACTTAAAGGCTACATGTTATAGTAATTCAGAGTTGGATTCACCTGAATAAATGTAAACATTTACACTGTAAGCACTGACATCTGAGCTAATTGTTTAGAGTACCAAAAGTACCTATTTCCTCTCCATTTATGATAAAAAGGAGCTTGGGGAGGTTATTAACTTAGATAAAGACATCTCCCACTACAGATGTCCAAAGTTATATGAGATGAATTTCATTCTTGTCTCTGTTCTTCTTTTCTGTGCTATCCTGATTTCTTTATGATCTGATATAAACCAAGCATTTGTCTCTTTTAAGCTAAAAAGACACATTGAAGTGCCTGCCTGTCTGAGGTTAGATCAAAATGTATTCCCATAAAGCAAGAGCCTTAATATTATGCTAACAAGCATCTACAGAAAACCATGTGTTTGTTTTCAGAGTGTTAATGATCTTCAATTGGCAGGAAGCACCTGATTTCCCAGGAGCTGGATGATATAAACCAGTAGGAAAAGAACTGCAAAAACAAGACTGCTACATTGAGAACAGACTTTTTTATTGCTTCATCTTGGTTTCTCTGGCCTTTATTTGCTATGAAGTTACATTCTGCCCCTTGCTTGTGAATTCAACTTTTAATTATGATGATTATATCTAGGTCCAATTTGAGACTTGATTCAGTGCTGTGAACTGGCTTTGGTGGAATTTAAAGCAAGCTTCTGTGGTTTGGCTGTTGAGTGTTTCCACAGAGAAATCCAATGCTTACCGTAATGCCTAAAAGAATTTGGAAAATAATGATTTCCTAGTAAAGGGCTCAATCTGCATGATAGAAGTCTTATCTTACGATTGCTCAGAATCATTTCTTAGTTTCTGTATTAGCAAATCCTGCTATTACCTGTCTACAGACACCAAAAAAAATGCCCCCAACACTGAAAGAACTATTTAAATCCAGCAGACTTAAACCTATGCATACCAGAATGCAATATCCTTCAGCTAATACATCTAAAATCATCTGCGAAACTACAGCTATGCATCCAAATGAGCTCACAAAGACAGTCAGTGAAGGACTATGGAAGAAAACATTTTCAAAATAACTAGTCTTTCTTCAACCTCTTGATATTAAAACATCTACAAAAGATAGAATCACAGAATCCTTTGGTTGGAAAAGACCTTTAAGATCATCGAGTCCAACCGTACCTGTCCACTACTGAACCATGTCCCTAAGTGCCTCATCTACCCATCTTTTAAATACCTCCAGGGATGGTGACTCGACCACTTCCCTGGGCAGCCTGTCAAAGCTTTTGGCATTAAAATTTGTGATGTCTCTAAAAATCATGGACTAAAAAGAGATGCTATTTTCATGGCATATACATACAAACATTTTTATGTTCTCTGCATTCTAGTTCTGCAGGTGCTCTTATGGCACCGTCTGTAACTCACAGAGCTGACAGCTTATATCACTTTCTTTCTGCTATTATTCCTCTCTCATAATAACTGCCCTTCTCTCTCCAATTGGCTAATTGACTACCACACTTAAGTTTAAAATAGTTATTATTCTCAGCATGTATTTAACTTGCTTCTATTTGAGCACTAAAAAAGGGCTTGCTCAAAGCCCTCGATTTTCTTCTCTGTAGCAGCAATTCAATTAATTTTCTCTGCAAACATTTTTTCCCTTACACCCTAATACCACTGTGGATATAATAACACAATTTTTACATTTGACTCATTCAATGTAGGGGACTGTCTGTCTAAGACTTACTCTGTTTGCCAAGCAAGAACATTCAGAGGAAAATAATTAGAGGTGTACAATATTTTCAAAGCTGAGTAATGAAATTACAAGTATCTGACCCCTTAGTTTCTCATCCATATGGACTTGCATCTTCTCAAAATTTTTTTCATAGCTATGAATGAACTCANAATACTAAAGACTGGAGGTAAGGGATGAGTTCATAAAAAATTATAATGAATATAAAAACTTAATAATGATAGGATTCATTTGTTTTTCATGTCCTGCCAATCCTTCCTGAATATCTGTCTGTGATTCAGATGATGACTGTGAAGTTCAAATGTACGTAAAATAACAGTAAATTTGAAGATTATTAATGAAAAAATAGTTTGACTTTATTTCATGGTTTTATTATGTTTCAAAAATTTCTAAGACTTATGATTTCATTGCTATAACATTGATTCAAATTTAAAACACCCCTAATTTGAGGGAATTTAATTCATTATTGAGGACTCTATAATTCGTTCCTCCAGGAGCCTCTGTAAAGTTTGATTCCAGATTGAGATGTAAATGAAACATAAGTTCTCAGGATATAATCCTTCGGATCTTGGTTTTATTTTGGACGAATTTTGGTAAACATCTTTCCCTCAGACAACTGTGTTCATCTTTCTTGCATTTCAAACTTCACAGCATAAACAAAGAAATAAACAATTTTCCAGATAAACAAAGTGGCAGGAATGGTGAAAGACCAGTTTATTGCAGGAAGATGTAAGCTAGTACAGTATTATAGTTTAGAGATGCCTTAGACATAGCTAACAACTTCAGTTATACTATTACTAATAGTTAATAATGATGATTTTGTTAAATAGGTTACCTCCCTCTCTTTTTATGAAACAGCAGAGAGAAAGTGGTGTTCTGGCTTTCTTGAAGCATGGAACTACTTCTCAGCCTCCTGCATTTCAGGTGAATGTCCCACCACCAGTCTATTGAGCAGCAGCTGTGTTATTCTCCTGTTGGGAGTTGATTGAGCTTGTAAAAATAACATTGTTTGAGTAGGAAAAACATTGAATATATACACTTTCGTTAGGACATTCACCTGGAATATAGCAGATCTGTATTCACGTTTCATGTCACACATGTTTTACACTGGAAGCCTGTTTTCCTGTGCTTCAGGACTATGAGACATCGGCCAGGCTCTTGATCTCTGCAGTTTTTGTCTAATTATAATAAAGCCTTTATAATAAAGTCTCTTTTTGACACTGTGAAGCTTTCCAAAAGTAATTCCTTCCAAACCTTCCTTTCCTTTTCTATAAAAAGTTAGGTTTTGAACATTAATATTTTCAAATGAAAATCCATGTAGTCCAAAATTCCTGATCAGTTCTACTGCAGTTAATTTTTTTCCCTCCAATTCTCATAAAAAGCACTTCCTGGAGAACTATAAAATATAGCTAGCCAGTTTTTAGTCTAATCTGTCTTGGCTTTCAGTATCTAAATAGTACAAAGTTTGCCATTGTGTGTTTCTGAAAGAATTACAAACTGCGGTTTTCCCTAACTAAGCGAAAGGATGTCTTCCTTAATTTAGATTTCCCTGGCATGTCCAGCAAACAATGATTCATGAAAACCCTATTTTAAATTCTTCTTTACAGAAAGCTTTTTCTTTGCTCTGTACACAGGGAGAAAATTGACCACAAGCTTGTCTGCTGCAGAAGTGGTTTCCTCATCACATAACTCTTCCAGCAGAGGACAATGCCTTTTTCATCCTAGTAAGAGGTAGGATAACCAGAGAGGAAAGTGTGTCCAAAACTGATTTAAAAAAAAAAGAGAAAAAAAGAAAGCTTCTGAAACAATCATGAAACAACCTTGCACATAACATATTTAGTAATTTAGTGAGAACTGTTGTAGATTTTGCACCTTCTTAATATGGGCCAGCTTTTTGGCTACCATAACCTCAGTATCAGGATGGTTATCAGAAGAATTACAAAATAATTTTAACACTTTATAATCTTGCTCACCTGTTTAAAAGTAATTTCTATTTTCAGAAAAAAAAGTTTTTATAGAGAGGGGTCTAAAATAATTCATCATATGTCACACCATTCATGTCAATGAACATAATTACAAAACATGAGGCATATAGACCGCACTTATCCAATCATTATTTTATGTTAGAGTTTTTCTAAGAATGGTGCAGAATAAAATGTTAATCTAAAACAGTGCATCAAGAGGTATAAAAAAAGTAGAAATTACAAGCACAATGTAGATTTTTAAGTGGTGTGCCCTTATATACCTTGTGATGTTTGGACTAGATGACCTTTAAAGGTCCCTTCCAACCCAAACCATTCTATATAGACTCTCCAGGTGTGAAGAGGTATCTTCTGTTTATCTTTCTGTTCATAACATTTCTTTACAGATGGTTTTTAAAAGTCAGATATGTGGCACTTGGATAGTGAGTTTTGGTGAATTCAGGCACCCAGAAACCTAACTCAAGCGTAATTAAAAAGGAATCTTAACCATTTAAAAATTCTATTTCCCAAAATTGACTCATTTTGGGGATCTGTGAGGTTTATTGTGTTGTCTGTGAAACAACTGTAGCTTTCTATCCATATCCATAATAAGAATTATATATACATGCACCAATACAACGGAGTTTTTATAACCAGACTTTGCCTTCAAATTCATCCCCATACATTCAATTGAATCCAAAGAGAGCTGCGAAGAAAAATTTGACCCCCTCATTTGAATTATTTCCTGGTGATTTGGATGAGCTTCCAAAGAGATGTCATAAACATGAAATAACACCCACAGTGTATGTGAATTAGTTCTGCAATATTTTTTATTTTGTTTGCTGACCTTAACTCTGCATTTTTATCCCATAGTTCAAAAATGATTGTAAAACTGTAATATCTGTCAGGAACTGGATTTCCTGATTTCAAGGTGCACAGCTGATTTAGAAGAAGTAAATTCCACGTACATTTCCACCTTCTCTCTCGTCTATGCCTTTTCTTTTCTTCACGTCCAGTTTACGGTGTCCACATCCCCTACTCCAGCTTTCTTTTGGAGATGACTGCACAACCTCTTTGCCTGTTAGGCTCCTCAGCATTTGAAAGCAGTTTTTTGGTGTATTTGAGAAAACAATTAAAAAGCATAATCTGCTGGGGTGTATTAATGCTGAAATTGGTCAATGCCTCAGATTAGCCATAAAGATTGACACAGAGGCCTTGGCATATAAGATCTATGTCCTATAAATTTGCATAAGTCTAAAGCTACTGTATACTACAGCAGGAGCAACATCAGGTTTGCATCAGAAAGTATTCACCGAGCCAAATCATGGGGTTTTCAGCTATTGGTTGAAGAATAAATCTGAACAGGGGAAAAAAACAAACAAACAAACAAACAAATATTTCAAGTTTTTATACAAACAAATATAGTTCATGTGACCCAAAACTAAACATTTCATTTAATTTTAGGGTTATTTAGCCCACTGTTCAATGTGAGCTCTCTTTAATTTAGGTCACTTTTTCTAAGGAGTAATCCTTAATACAATTTTTAAAATCACTTTTACCTCTCCCTTTTGTTTCCATGATTATTCCCTGAATTTTACTCTGATTCTTAAGTAGATTTGATACTCCTTAAACTCAATTTTGGGGTGAACTTGGTATTTGTTTAATTTTCTCTGACGAAGTTCTGGATTTAACTGACTCCTGAAGCTAAACTGATCCTGTGAGTAGTTTCCCTGAGTAAGTGTAACAGTCTGCTATCTTTCACTAGTGCCAGCTTTCACTAAAGAAACAGCAGGACATTTCAATTATATATATAAAGTGTCCAATTTTCCTATTGTTTACAATAGCTTTTTATTGAATTTTGTGAAATTCTACGTTCTACATGGAAAAATCATGTTGTTTAATGTAACAGTTACTATGCAAGGATACTAATGTTCCTACAAATTTTGATATTGCTGTTGTACAGATTCAGGTATAGAAAACACGTTATAACATGTTCACTATTTACAATTTTAAAAGAATAAAGCTTAATGCCTTGTCTAAGCAGCTTAAGAAATACTAGTAATCTTTACACCAAATCACTCATGATCTACAGACAACAACTCTTATCTCTGGAAGAAAAATCTCATTCTCCTCAAGGATGAGGATAAGTCCGAGTCATCTGGTCTAGTTGGCGCCAAAGAAGAGATATTGGAAAGATTATCAGCCTATAATTAGGGATTTATAATTACCTAATTAAAAGCCAAATCCTCTCAGGCCCAGCCCAAGAGTTTCCATTCAAACAAGTAACAGCTCCAAGTAACGTGAACTAATTGGAGGGTCCAGCTGATGAAGGCTGTCATCTGGAGAGCGGTCTGGTTTCTTCTGGTCTCTCTTAATGAGGTTCTGCGTGGGTTTTGCCCATTGCTTCAGTGCTGTGGCAGCTATTAAGAGTGACAGAATAGTCCTTGTCTTACCATACTCCTCTTGGAGGTCTAAATCACTTGATATTGTACCTGCTAAATTGGACAGGTTATGTCTGAAATGGGGTAGAAGAGAGATCCATAGGTCATTGTAAGTTTACAGGGTTTGAATTCCAGCAGTGTTGAGTGGATTACACCAATCAAATCTAGGTTTAGGACTGTAGAGAAAGCCATCTGTTGTTTGTATTTTGACTCTGAATGCATAAAATGTAGGGCGAATCAATCATCTGCCTAAAACATTGACTTTCTAGCTAAGAGTGAATAGCTTCCTAAGCAAAAAGGAGGCTTTTTGGTGGGAGGAAAATCCAGCTATTGATTTATGTGGCAAAATGTCAACTGATTAATCCTATCAGAGAACTTTAATTAGATACATGCTTATTTGCTATCCTTGTCCCAGGGCTACTACTGTGTATAGTATTGGCTGGCATTTGGACTTGCTGGTGTCAGCACTGCACAGCCAGTTTGCAACATGCAATGTCATCACTTACAGAAATATTGCAATTGTGCCAAAAAGCTATTTAGGCCTAAATAAATTGATTTCTACTAAAGCTTAAAATTAAAAAAGAATAATTATAGCTGTACTTTGTGGTCTTTAAAAGCATTTTATTACACAAACCCACAAATAAAGGCCAGATGGTGCATCACATAGACATTTCAAGGCCTGTATTAGAAAATCCAATCATGGTTCTCAGTGGAAGTTCTCTGAATGAAATGTAGATTTGCGGGAGTGATAGCTAAAGTAGCTGAAATCTGTCCATACAGTTTGAGACAGAGCTGCAAAGCTGTACACCTCTCTCCTTTCAAAATGCAACCCCTTCAGAGCCAAAAACCAAAGAGTTGTCAAATACAGAAATCAGGTCACACGAGAAGATGTGAAAATCATATACAAAAGCAAAGCATTTTCTCTCAAAAAGAAGAGGTGCCCTTTCCACCTCTATTTTCCAGAGAAGTTTGACCAATTGCATGTAGGAATTTCACTGGATTTTCAAATGTCTCAAAAGAAACTCAAATATTGACAAATGAAGTCTGATCACCTCACTGCATCACACTGCTTTTTAATATCCCACCTACTTGTCTTCCTTGACTTTTATAAATAAGTTTAAACAGTGTTTTTCTCTACTCTTTCAAACAATGATGAGTTTGCAAATCTCAGCATCACATCAGATGTAGTTTAAAGGGTATTATTTGCTGAAATGCTGATCATAGAAGTGTTTCTTTCAATTGAAGTTTTGATCAAGAATCAGTTAATATGTATATCAGTTGCTGCTAAGGCTTATGTTCTGACACTTATCTAGGGGTGTCCTAGGTGGAGTAAGCTTTTCATAGCAGCAAGAACACCACTAGTTTAGTTTTGCCTTACACTGGATCAGAGGTAGGAAAGTTCATTCTCAGTGGACACCAAGTCTTTTTTCTTCCTCTCTTGAGCTTGCCAGTAAAGGCAATCTAAAATATTGAAAGATCAGGTTGTCAATAAATGAACAGAGAGGTGAAGCCTGAGGCATAAACGTGGACAAGTTGCTTCAAAAGGGAAAAAAAAAATAGACTTTGCCTTTTAAAGCAGAGAAGATGGACGACTTTTGCTTTTAAAGGTGAGCACTGAAAATCCAGGGATAGATTTGACTCTTGGAGGTGATGTAAAATCATTTAGTCAATCAAACCAAATAGACTTTCTTCAGACTGTGAAGAACACATTCCTGTGTCCATGGTGTTTGAGCAGGTTCAAACAAAGGGACCTGGAAAACACTTCATAGACAGAGAAACTGAAATGGTTGCACTACTTCAGGTCATAAAGGCGGCAAATAAATTAGAGGGGGAATAATAAAATAACATGAACTTGAAGAAATTAATTACAAAAACTTTATTAATGTTTCAGATTCCCTGCCTTTTTCCCAAAGAGTGCTTGCTTCTTCCCTGTCCATTCATTACAGATGCTGTCCCAGTCCTCTCAATCCCCTCGCTCCCTCATTGTCCTTCTTGGTCCCCTGTCACGTATCCAGCCTTTTCACATCCTGGCTTTGGGATGCACCTGCATTTGTCAACTAGTTATCTTCCAGGTCTGGCAGCTGCTCCCAGATTTGGTCCCCCATTTATCTACATTGGATATGTTCCAGCTCATTTCTCTTTTGCTGAAATGACCCAACCAGCATTCTCCCAGACGAAACCCAGCTACAAGTGATAGAGAAGTGCACAGCAAAGCATGTTCCAGACAGATAATATGAACATTAATTACACCAGGTTTAGCTTCCTTTGCCCAGGACAATCCTCATATCTCTGCAGGCCTTGCCCTCTTAAATGCCTCCCAGTGCCATGTCTACCATGTGCATCACACATTCTCACAGGGATGATGTAAAAACATCATTCTGGCAAACTCTCAAATTATTTCATGCTCTCACCCAAAAGTAATTACTAGGACTTAAAGCCACCTGGATTCCAGAGATGATCCAGGCCAAGCTACTCTATCACTCACCTCCTCAACAGGACAGGATGAGAAAATACAATGGAAAAGCTCATGGGTCAAGATAAGGACAGGCAGATCATTTAGCAATTACGATCACAGGAAAAACAGACTCGACTTAGAGAAATTAATTTAATTTATTGCCAGTTAGTAACAGACTAGAATAGTGAGAAATAAGAACAAAACTAAAAATGCCTTCTCCTCTCCCTTCTTCCCAGGCTCAGCTTCCCTCCTAACTCTTCTACCTCCTCCCCCCGAGCAGCACAGGGGGATGGAGAATGGGGGTTGCGGTCAGTCCATAATGTTTCATCTCTGTCGCTACTTCCTCCTCACACTCTCCCCCAGAGTGGGGTCCCTCCCATGGGGTACAGTCCTTTACGACCTTCTCCAACGTGAGTCCTTCCCATACGCTGCAGTTCTTCAAGAACTGCTCCAGCATGGGTCCTGTCCACAGGGTACTGTCTTTCAGGAACAGATAACTCCAGCATGGGTCCTCCATGGGCCACAGGTCCTGCCAGAAAACCTGCTCTTTTGTGGGCTCCTCTCCATGGGCTGCAGCTCCTACCAGGAGCCTGCTCCAGCATGGGGTCCTCCATGGGCTGCAGTGTGGATACATGCTCTAGCATGGTCCTCCATGGGCTGCAGAAAGACAACCTGCTTCACCACAGTCTTCTCCATGGGCTGCAAGGGAATCTCTGCTCTGGTGCCTGAAGCACCTCCTCCCCCTCCTTCTTCACCAGCTTTGGTGTCTGCAGAGTTGTTTCTTTCACATTTTCTCACTCTTCTCACAACTGCTGCACAGATTTTTTTTACCCTTTCTTAAATATGTTAGCACAGAGGTGCTACCAAAATAACTGATGAGCTCAGCTTTGGGCAGCGGTGGGTCCATCTTGGAGCTGGCTGGAACTGGCTCTGTCTGACTTGGGGGTAGCTTCTGATGTCTTCTGTGAGAAGACACCACTGCAGCCACTCCCCGCTACCAAAACCTTAGCACGTAAACCCAATACGAATAGTATATGTTGATATGTGAAAAAACCAAAATTAATCCAGCTGGCCGACCAGCATCAAATGTTCACAAAAAAAGCATGACAATTTTAAAACAGTTTTAAAATTTTCACTGCTCATTTCAAAATTTCCAATTTTAAATGGGAAAAAAACTTTTTTTTTGTTTTGTAAATTGTTACTAGTATATGTAAAAATAATTTTTAACAGTGTTATCATATAAATTAACTAGACTACAAATAAATTATGAGGATTCTTTTTACACAGCTCAGATTTTTCTTCTTGATTCTTAGGAGTGGTAATCAGTTAACAGAGATTAGAACTCAGTTTGAGATTATTTCTTTTCCCACTAAATATAATGATTCTTCAGTTCTTCATACACTTTTAAATTTTGTTTAAATGTTCTGTTTTGGTTTTCCATTATGTCTTGATTGTTGGGTTTTGGTTAATTTCCTTTAGTTTAATAATAATTAATTTTTTTAATGATCTAATTTCTATTTGCTTTTCTAGTTCAGATAGTTCTTATAACTGACAATGCTGTGATGCATGCAATAGATCAGTACTGAGTAATTGCAAAATCTCTAACTTAATTGCAGTTGTAGAAATAGTCCAAAGAAATGTTTCATTTTGCAAACATTCAAATAAAAAATTAATCAGATAAGTCTGTATGAAAGTACAGTTTCATTTGAATTAGTGATTGATCTTACTGGATCTAGAACCTAACATTAATAAAAACCTGATGTATACAGAAATAGATCTTTTGAACTAATCTGTTATGAAAACTTCACTTGAAAACATTACCTCACAAAAATTCTGACAATGGGGGAAAGGGCAAAGCCTCCATGCACAACAGTATTTGTTGTTGTGTTCATAGCGGTATAGCAGTGACCGATAATTAAATTTGGTTTGCAAAAGATGGGAGAAATGTAAGTCAGTTTGTGGCAGAAGGCAGACATGCTAGCTAATGAGAAATCACAGAAGTATACGGCTAACAGTTGACTGTAGTGGGTAAGTGAGCTGCATCTGTCATACAAACTGTATTTCAGTTAATGCTGCGAATATTTTAACAGGAGAATTAACAGTACCCTTCAGTTATTCAGGCATAGTGGTATTTATAACTATTACGCACATTTCTAATGTCCTCCAATATATTTCAAAGGGACCAAAGGAATCTGCTCATGAAAAGTGATTAAAAAGAAAAAAATTATACTCTGGCCAGGTAGTAACTAACAAAGGAATGTGATATCTGGTCTGCAAGAACTGACTGAAAATTAAGTATATATAAATAAACTTTATAATGTTTTTGCCAGGATGTGAACGGATGATGGAATTAGTCACTGATATTTGAACAATTCCTAGCAGTACTATATTTGACTGTAAAAAGTAATGCTTGTTCTATGGAAACAATGAGCCCATTTCTTGAACTGCTGATTAAATGATATGTATTTGAACAGTGGTAGACGGTTCTATAATTCACAAATAACCGGATAATGTAAATATCAAAGAAGTGTGGAGCTATTTCTATATCTACATGGAGATAAAACTGGAACAATTTAAGAGGGTGATATCAAGAAAAAATCCTTTACAATGAGATGTATTTGATGAATTCCCTGATTATGTGGCAACTGCCCTACTTTCATAGCAAGTCTTTGTGGAATGACACATGGAAGAAATCTGAGAATGAAAGTTAAAGCACTTGAAAGTCAGAGCCATCTCCAGCTCAAGACTGGGAGACATCAGTCTACAGCCTGATTTATTGTAGGGACTAATGGTATGTTAGCCTCTTACCACTCCTGCTAGATGAAGCATATTTGTTCAACATAAATATCCCATGCACCACTCAAAATAAAGGCTCTGATTAGACTGTTTCACATTCAGAAATCACAGAGGTGGTCATCGCACATGTTCTGGTGGTGGTTGCCAGGCCTATTGAAAGCATAAAACGTAGTCACCCTGTGGATCACTGGTCAATGTGCTGTGTTTTGGTAAGTCGAGCTTGCCAGGCTTAAATGTACAACAGATGTTGCAAGTGCCCAGCAAGGTGGGCTTGTCACATCTATGCCAGACATCCTGTGTACAGTCTGTCTGAAGTTGTCTCCAAATGAGGTCCCTCATCATTTTACAAGTTTACAACTGTTTTCAGATCCCATTTTTGAATCAGGTTCACTTTTGATATACACTTCAGCTGAAAAGAAACTTTTTAAAAACTAGAGATTCAGGAGGTCTACTAGATCTACATCTTTCTGTCTTCTACAGTGTGAAGACCCCTGGGCAATTCTTCTATTGTTTCTTCTATTTTATCATAAGATCTGATTAAAAAGAAAATATCTGCCTAGAGAATGATGGTATGAGTGCTCTTAGCTCTCACCTGGGGCCTGGCACAGATTTAATTGGTAGTCCTTCATTTTTGCTGTTTTCTATATGTGTATGTGGGTTGTTCATTGAAGTGTCTCATACGTATCCTTTTGAATTTCTACAATAACACAATTTCCACAATTATACAGTTCTGCATGATTCTAACAAAATCTAAAAAGGGTTGGGAAAATCAGTTTTCCCAAATGAAAAGGACAGTGATTGTGATAAGTGTGATACATTTTAAGTTGGAAAATTCAAGAGAGAACAAAGACCAAGACAGCTGCATTTTGGGATCTGGGTTGTTCAAAGAGAGGACAAGAATATAGAATTAATTACAATAGAAAATATTTTGATTCCACACCTCCAATTTCCTTAGAAGATTTGCTGCTGAAACTACCTAAACTTTACTATCACTCACAGAGTAAAAACATACATATTTTAAAGATAACGTATTATTCAATTGCTTTATCAGACATATTCATCAGTTATGTGGATGTGAAACGTCTTTTTCCATATGAGTTTTCTCTTGGCCAAGAGCAATCTATGAACTTGCCAATGTAAATCTAACTGCAGGGTTCTAAGAAAATTAATAATAACTAGGAGAATTTTAAACTATTTAGGTTAACAAAGGTCTCCTATACCTAGATCTAATACAACTTGAAATAACAGTTGACTTTATATTTATGAAACAGACTGTAGACAAAGGGACCATTGCTTACCAATAGCATAAAGAAAAATATATATGCATTTGATTATAAACTTCAGTGAGATGTTGTTTAAAATACGAGTTGAGTGGAGGCAGAAGCATACATGAATCACCTGGTGTAGCTGATTTCCCCCACTCCATTTTATTTAAGCAACTTTACTCTGCCATTGAGATGGGAAAATACCAGGAATGTGTATAAATTCCACACTTAGAGTCATGTCGCTCAAAATCGCTGGATCTATTGACCCATTATCCAAGCCATTATCTTTCAGGCTTGTCTTCACAGAGCCTTTTTTAATACATAACTGGTTTAACAATACAGGATTTAAAGGCAGCATTGTTAAACCAGCTGACCAAAGTTCCACCGATCAGCTTTACTGCTTTCCACATTACTGTGGGGCTGTCATCTGATTTGTATGGGGAAGGTGGCCAGAAGCAGTTGTGTATGGCACAGAGACTACCATTATACTGCATGAGTCCAGCTCCAGGAACTTCTGTCCCTCCTAAAGTGCAAGATAGTTTATACAAGGCAATGAAGGATGTGAAAGAGAAAGTCACCATCTGAAAGTCAAGTCCTTCATTTACTAAAGTCTTATAAATAAGTACACATAGTATTACTCTCAGTCCTCCTTCAAATGAGTTAAAAACATTTTTCAGACATGTATTTTTCCAGTTAGGCTTTTTGAATGTTTTTAATGTTTGTATTTAAATGGTATAAGAAACAGGAGAAGATGTTGCATGTATCACAATAACAGACTCAGAACAGAACAGCAGACACTGAAGCAGATATTTTTTTTTTGATGCTTCACCCAAAGAATGTTAATACATACACATTTTGAATGTTTCATAAAGACCAAATTGTTAGTATTAAAGAATCTTAAAAAAAACAGGTAAGGAATCTGTCTAAACTTTGTCTGATCCCCACCTCAAGTGTGCATCTTGGCCTTCCTGAAACTTGATTGCTCTTCCCTCCCATCCTTGGTTTCCACACAATGAAAACACAGGTATGCCACTCCAGACAGGTTTGGATGACCTGAGCATCATATGGATGAACATAGGACTAGGATGAGGGGGTAAGGATGCAACATAAATTCTGGCAAGGTGCTACAAAGACATGTGAGCTGCTTTTCTTGATAAGGGGAATTTTACTTGGTTGGTTTTGGTTTGTTTGGTCTTTTTTTACTATAAAGACTTGTAGTAGTTACGTTCCCTCAGAAATGTCTATCTGCCCCTCTTGTGCTGAGTTCCACTTTCTTTAGCTGTGTGCTAGTGGAAAGAGGCAGTTCTAAAGAACTGCTTTTTATGCCTTTATCTAGTAACAAGAATGCAATAAAGCAGATGAAAGTGAGCCCTCTACACCACAGAGCATCTTCTTCATTCTGGGGGAATAAGTGAAAAAAGGGCTATACCAGTTTTTCTTTCTTTCTGGGGATACTCTGTGAAATAAGTTCATAGCACACTACCAGTTTTGACCCATCAAGCAGTATGGACACTTGGAGGGTGTCAAAACCCAGGGAGTGCATTGCCTTCCAGGGTAGCAGGTGTTGGGATGTTTTGGGTGAAGCAGGTGAGCATCTAGGTCCCCCTTATGATTACAGTCCTCAAGGCCCTTATGTACATTCAATAAATTCAATGGATCCCATCTGAGATGACAGCTATCTGTCTCTTGAAGATCAGAGGACTAATAAAATTCTAGGTCTAAATATAATTATGTTCTTTTACACCGTAGTCCACATTTTTCCAAGAGATACAAACAAAAAATATGCCTTTATGCTCCCAGGTAGCACTATCAGGAAAGGAGTTCTCA
>VYZW01009121.1:2494-28969 GCA_013401315.1 Balaeniceps rex | reverse complement strand
CTTGCTGCCTACAGCTGTTTGCTCCATTCTTCTGTCAGAAGTTGCTACCTTCACACAGGCAAGTTGGCAACCACTTCTTCCTGCCTGCACCTCATCTGCTCTGGCTCCTGATCCATCATCTCCCCTTAAATTTATCTTCACCTTTCATTTGGCCCACTTCACCTACATTGAATTAATGCCTTCTGAGAATGCCACACGCTTACAAATTAACATTAAAGAACACTTATCATCTTTCAGATCCCTTCTAAGGGATCTAAACTAAGATCTGGACAACCTGGAAATTCAGAGGTTTTGGAATGGAAACTGACTACATTTTCATTAAGTGCCATAAAGCAGGGTCCAAAAGAGAGTAATGGGGGATTGAAATATTGTGCTTAACTCCCTTTTCTCCTCTTCTTTCCCTCTGAAAATACAGTTTTAAGTAAGCCTTCATCAGCACTACAATTCATAAGCAGAAGAATCAGGAGTTCCCGTGCTACCAGGGAAATTGTCTCTGGGCACTCTGTTATATCATTCTTTACAGTTGCCAGGACCTTTTGGGGAAAACAAACAAACAAACAAACAAACCAAAACAAAACCAAAAAACCAACACCAAAACCCCATCTTTTTTGCTTTACACCTCTACTTGACTCAGCAGAGTGGACAGGATGAAGTACTGTGAACTACACACTGTACTTGCAAGCATCAGCATCCATGCACAGCAAATCTCTAGAGTGCAATTTCAGGGATCATTTTGTATGTTTTAATATTTACAGATAAGAGCTTTATTTTTGGAGTTCTTGACTAATTATTTATCAAAAAAAAAAATCCTTTCAAATATGAGACTGTCCTCTAAATCATTTGACACTAAGATTATGGCAAAGAGAATGATGTTTAAGCACAATGGATTTGGAAGTACTTACTTCAGAAAGTCACACCAAAATGCAGTTCCAAGAATACCACCATTCCATCAAGTAAAGTTACTTACCAAGTTACAGACTGTGTTATGATATTCATTCATCTAATCCCAACTTTTAAATTCTCTGCTATTGCTTGTTAAGTAACCAACCAACTTCAAGGTGTATGCTGGAGCTAGCTAAAATTAGATGCTAACTCATTTCACCATGAAGATATTAAGTGTGCTTCAAAAGATATGCACTGAAACTTCACCTCTGCGACAGAGATATTTCTCCAGTGCCTCAGATGGGCCAGTAACAAAGCCATCTCTGTAAAACTCTCCAGCAGATGAACCAGAAATAGAAGAAGGAATATGACTATGGTACAGCAGATTGTTCTAAATAATGCTGTTGGATATGTGGGGGCGACAGGACACGAGCAGGACAACAAGAAGCAGTATGTTCCACGTTCAACAAAACACATATCTTCTTTATTACAGATCCTTTCACAATGCTTATGTTACGTTTGAGGTATCCAACTGGAATTAGTGATACGCTAGCTTTCCATGACTTTTGTAATGATATTTAAAGTATTTAATATACCATTTTACATGTGACTAACAACACAGTTATGCATTCCACAACAGAATAAAATAACTGTACCTGAAAGATATGCAACTTTTTCCTTTAAAATTGGCAATACTTCCATAGCCTTCATTTCATCATTTTTGCGAAACCCTGAAAAAAGGAAAACACAATATAATTAGTCAGAAATTCAGACAAACTCAGCTTCTACATTTAATGAATGCACTGTAAAACATTTACCTTTGGAATACAATCTGAATGTTATGATTACAGAATTAAGATAACCTTACAGTAAAAGGTTGCAAAAAAATAAACTAAACTTTTAAAATACATTAATGAACACATCATCTATTTGACTAGCTTAACACAAATAGCACGGTCTGTTAGCAAGCCTCAGTAGAAAATAGGACACTGGAATTAGCCTTTTTCATCAGTAAATAAAAACTAGCAGTTGGATCCTGTTGCTTTTAGGTATTCCAAATCCCACTTTCACTTTTTGTTCCAGCAGAGAGGAGTAGTATCAAGCTAAAAAAGACAAAAAACCACAACAACAACAAAAAAACCCCAACAACAAAAAAAAAAAAAACAAAAAACACCACACAGAAAGACCCACCAAAAAACCCCAACACTGTTTACATGCAACTTTCCTTAAAAAAAAAAAAATAAAATAAAACCCAACCAAAAAAACCCCCAAAAAACACCACACAGAAAGACCCAGCAAAAAACCCCAACACTGTTTACATGCAACTTTGCTTACATCACTTCTGTAAGAGGAATTGGGAGATAAAGCTCTCAACTGTGTCTTTTCTGCTGCCTCACAGGAGCAGCATTTTGTAACAGAGCACATTTTGTCATGTTAACTCTATACACCCATGGAGTTTGAAATGGTCCCCAAGATGAGTGATTATAGTCAACGTTGCATTACATTTCTGTGGCCAGATTCTAAACTTCTTCTTTATCAAGGGTGATTTAGGAAGCATTTTATTTATGACCTTATATTCCATATTGACCTGTACAACACAGAATTGGTCACTTTGGGCCAACCTTGTTCATCTTACAAAAACTGGGTGGTTTTGTACCAACACTTCAACTAACTGTCTGTATGATCCTTCCCAGTCTCTTTGGATCCATGTGCTTTTTTAAAAATCTGATTTCTGAAGAAATTACCTCTTTTGGGGCAAGTCAGAAGCACTTACTTCTCTATCACTGTTGAAACCCAGAAGTGCTGTTAAGTAAGACAGCCCAAATAGCCTGCTAGAACACAGTAGTTGTGTTCCTTAAAAGCAGCAGTTTGAGCTATTTAGAAGATAAAATAAGCTTTTTAATTATTTATAGTTTCAGGGAAATCTTGGAAGAGCAAGCTCTGGTGTACATGTGGCAGTCTTTTCTAAAATATATTGTTCTTCCTCTGTGCAAAAGGGCCACAATCCCTCTAGAGATGTCAGCAGAAGCTGTCGCTGATGCCCAGCAGGGAGGCCATCATCCTCTTCCTCCTCAAAAATATCCAAATGTTTCATATCCTTTGATCTCAGGCTCTGAGCTTTAACGAAAGGACTGCGCACTTCAGAGCTAAAACCTGAAGGTATCTTACTGGTATCATCAAGTAACATAAGATTTGTAAATTACATCACAAGTTTTCTATTCCAGCCAGCAATACTGAGACTTCTGTGCCACTACAGTATCTAGTTATGGGCACCACCCTTCAAAACAGAACCAGAACACACCAAACAGAACACCCAAGGGACAAAGATGGCCAGATGTTTACATGCCATGAGCTATGAGGAAGGACTAAACCGAATGACACTGTTTAGTCTGAAGAACTGAGGGGAGACATGGTGGCAGTCCTCGAAACACATTAAGTCTAGTGGTGGCAAAAGTAAGCTGGATAGAGTTACAGTGGGAAGTTTACTTTAGATGGTAGGAAGTTTTGTAAAGGAAAGAACTGTGAAGCAGCACACGGCATTGCCTGTGGAAGACTACGGACTATCCGCGACTGGGGATTTTTAAAAAAATGCATTTAGACAAATGTCTGTCAGCAACGGGTCCCTCCAGTTCACTGTAACTGAAGTGTTCAACCAGGACATTGTCCCAGCACCCACAGATTACAAACAAAAGAAAAGTAAACAAATCCTCTTCCAGCCATTGGCTAGTTCCCTGTTTTTCCATGAACACCATAACCCAAAAACAAACCCAAAATTCGATACATGTTCTCAGAAAGGCTAGACCAGGAAAACTTGTTCCTTGGGTAACCATGCTGCATGGAGGGTTTCTACACAATAGACAATATTTTGCAATTACACAGCAACTCCAGACCGACAAAGCAGTAGGCAGACACAGCTATTTCTTTCACCTTTGCGCTTAGATTCTCAGGAGTCTAAGACAGCTCCAAAGGAACCTCTTGCATTATTCCTTCCTTCAGAGTACTGGTTATGGGTTAACAACCTTTTACTGAAACTGCCTACAGTTTTGTTCCTACTAAGTTTTCATTTAGTATGGACTAAAGCTTTAAACAAGACTTTAAGAAAAACCTTGGGCTTAAATAACTCATCTAAAAAGACAGCAAACACCTTTTTCCAGCTTGAAATATCTGGGCTTCAGTTGACTGCTAAGGCATACAGGCACACTTCCAGAGCTAATTTTTTTTTAACGTGCTTTGAGCTACCCACCATAAGCTTAATGCCCATTTAGAATGCTCAGCTTTCATATTGACCACGGTGATTCCTTTTCTTTACAGTAAATTTAGAGGTAGAAAACACTTTCTCCTCACCTAAAAAGCATGCAGAAACTAGTGCTGTACTTTGCTGTCTATCTTAGCTCAAAATTACCCAAGACACTGATGTTACCGCAACTTGCTTGCTCAGATTTTTAAGCCCTTAAACTACTTCACCTCAGATGATGTGCAGCAGCTGCACATTTTACTTTGCCTATGGCATGTAAGAAGCAAGAAACATTGAGCTAACATTTCTTTGACTATTAAGGGGCTGCTCAAGGTAAACACCCTAGCAAAGACGTTAGTGCTTGGCTCACGTTATGGATCTGCATATCCTTAAGGCTGACTGCCTTGGATTATCATATTCCTGCTGCTCTGAACAGCCTATTTTTATTCCAGTTCTGCAGTGTTAAAGCTTAACTGAAAAGACTGTGGGGATTACAACTGACGAAAGAACGCTGGGGAGCAAAGAGGGTGAATACGGCAAGAAAGTATCATATTTTTATCTCCAACAGAGCAATAATAAAACAAAAAAACAGCAATGAAAGCAGGTCTTAGGAGGTGGGTCCTCCCCCCTTTTTTAAAGCCTCTACACCACAAAATTTGCGATTATAAGGATTTAATTTAAAAAAAAAAAAAATTAAAAGGCATTTACAGCACTCACATGAAATGCCATAAATATCTGCACCAATCTCTCCCTACACAGCTCAGCAACCTCCGCGCCAGCCGGCTGCATCACATGTTCCTGGAGGTGATGTCATCCTTCCCCGGCCGGCTGCAGCTCCCGCCGCCGCTGTGCGGCTGCAGTGCCCGCATCCCCGTCACCCACCGTGCAGCCCACCACGGCAGCAATGGAGCGAGCAGAGGTGTTGGCGGCAGACCCGCTCCTAGCATGGCGAGCTTAATGGAAGAGCACGACCCTAGCCTGCACGGCGCAGCCTGGCAAGCACAAAATACAAACGGGCTTTCATTCCCATGGCACATGCTTCTCTTTTGAAATCACAACGTATATGCATATATGGCATATATTTATGCTGTTCCTTTCACTATCCAGTTCACCTAATAAGGCATTTTTATTTTAAAAGTGTGGTTTTTAATAGTAAATCCTACGCTAGTATCTTTTAAAGCCAATTTTAGTCTTAAACAGGAAAACCACCCTTGATATTTTCAATACCTATTAAAGGAATACTCATTTTACAGTTTCACATTTTTAATAGGTAGTGTACGCCCTTCTGTTGTCTCATGCATCATACACTTTTCCCTAACTACCAGTCAAGAGGGAAGAAGCTCAAATTATGCTAATTAATATTCAACTTCAGTAGATTAAGTAACACATGACTAAGTAGTCTTTTTCAATTTAAGATTGTTTTTCCCCCTGTGTAGCTTTCAGTATTACACAATCCCCTGAGCTACAGCAATACAGCCTTCTACTAAACCAGTCTGTTACCACAGAGCAGTTATTGAAATGTTGTATCACACAACTAACGATCTTTAAAACGTGCAAAAAGAAAAAGACAAAAGAAAGTCACCTAAACTTTTTATACAGGTGTATACACTGGAAAATGAAGAAGTCTTTCCCACAAACACACCATCTCCTCTTTGCCCCCACAACTTCAGAGCTGGAAGACACCATCAGCCAGGCAAATTTAACAAACTAAATTGTCTGTACTAATCCTTTTTCTCATGTGGTATGAAGCTAAGATATTTTGCTGCAATATATTCATTTATCCAAGCTGAAAGACCCATGAAAGACAGCATTCCTGGGTAGAGGTATCACCCCTAGGAGGTTTCCGAGAGCCCTTTACCCAAATGGCCAGGGCAGCCCCCTGTCACTTGGGCTGCAAAGCGTTCCCAAATCCCATGGTGAAGACCTGGCTGCAGAGCTGCACGTCCACCTGCCCTGGAGACAGGAAAGTAACCCAGCATAAAGGAGCCACCTTTTGCCTGGGAATCACAGTGTTCCTGTAACTCTGCTGCTGCCTGGGGTACCCAACTTGCTGAAACTCCCCATGGGCACTGAAATATGGTGAGCAAGTCACCCTTAGAGCAGAAACAGGAACCGGGTACCCTGGGTGGTAGTTCACGCATCCGAGACAAATGCTGTACTAGTCTAAGGCTGAGGCGTCCTTCAGACACAGGAAACAAGGTAACTCTGGTAATCATCCTGCACTGCAACAATCAGTAACTAGTCAGCCACACAATTAAAGGGAGCAGATAAAATTGCCTTAAACATAACTTTTAAGCTAACAATTTGATTACAGAACTGTGATACAAAACAACGTTGGAAACAGCTTTCCCCAGAGATGCATCGCTGCCCCAGGAACATAGAAGTCTTTGTTACTTTGAAGGTATCTTCAGTGATGTGCACCGTTCAGTTATGGCAACAAACATAAATCACAGAAACAGAAATTAAGACAGCAAAAAGACTTGGAAATTGAGGCTAAGAGCAGCATCTCTTTGCTAAGAGGCTGACAAAGCACTCATCCATTGCTGTCACACACAACTGACTTGAAACTTTTCTGAAACATGACGAGAAAAAACACGAACAAAAAAGGGAATGCTCTCATCCTGAAAACTCACACCTTTAAGAATGCAACTGTTTTTCACCTTGCAACATAAAACCAAGACCTTTTCACAGGCACAAACAAAAAAAGCCAGACTCAACCCAGAATACGCTGATGCTTTAGGCTCTCTTTGGACTTCAGAAGAATGACTCCATGTGCCGTGTCATCGACAGTAAGCAAATGCCTTATCTGCCAGGCTGCTCTCTCCAGCACCAGCCTTCTAATCCCCGCTCTTCTTTGACAGAAATCCCATCCCAAACCAGAGAAACCTCTTTCATTGAGTTATTTTCCAACAGAGTACTCTCTTTGTTTCAGAGGACCTGCTCCGATAGGCTTCAGCTCAAAAATCCACACACTATGCTAAGTTCTAGAGGAAGGAAAAAAAAACCACATAGAAACTGTAGTAGCAGCACTCAAAACTGCTACGTTAATGCCACAGTTCAGATAATCAGGGAGTTAGGTAATAATCAGACTGATTTAGGTTAGCCATAAGTGGAAAGAAATATTTGCTAGGAGGTGAGAGATAAAACGACTTCTATGGGTGGGGAAGAGACTGTTCCCTAGCCAAGCAGCAACTTCCTGCATCTAGGTAAGGCAGAAGGAACTGTAAACTGTTCTGCACAACTCCTTGCATCCACTGGTCCCTGTGTGTTGATTAAGCTTCACCTTGGAACAGAAAAATCTCAAAACTGTAGCTAGTCAACACGTAAACAAAAAGCATCCAAGATGTTGCTGTCTTTAGCACTTCCTCTATTTCACAGCATGAATTAGATCAACTCCATGACTCTGAAATCTGAGCTATTCCTCCCTTTAATTTTAAAGCCATCCTAGATACATTTCAAGAGAAATTGCCTTCTAGTTAATTAAGTAAAAAGGCAAAAAACAAAAGAAAGAATAAAGAAGCTCAAAATGTAATAAAATTAGTGCATTATTAGACTGACTAAGGTTTCATTATTTGCCCCTCCCCCCCAATCAAAGATGATGACGTTGATTTTTAAATCCTGGAAATCCATAGGTTTATTCAACTTTGCTTATCAGTTAACAACTGTATGTGATAAACCTCAGCTACAAGTTAATTTATACACTGCCTCCCATGTTTTTCAAGTGTCCAGAAAGAGAAAGAGAGCACAAAGCAGGTTTCTGTTCTCCAATTTTGCCATGGAGAAGTTTATAAAATAGGACAGGAGGCAAATTTCTAAAGATGGTATTATTCCATCAAAAATAATTTTAAACAACATATGAGGAGATTCACAAGCAGCCATTGTGAAACCTTTTACATCCTTACTCTGAAGTTACTACACAGAAAACAGTACAGATTAAGTCAGTAGAACCGTTTGATTCTTTCCTTCCATCAGATTTGGGAAAAATGATTGCTGAACTCCACAAGTTCTTGGGTTTACAAATGAAATCAGACTACTGAGGTAAAGATGAGAAAGAAAACTGAACTTTCATAAGGCAGAAAATGTCAAAAACCAGCACTAATGGAGAATACAAGCCAAAGGGCTGGCAAAGGAAAGCAAAAGGTAAAGTTAGTACATGTATAGGATTACTGATAGCTTTTCTTGATTTTAACTCAAGTATTTTAAGCGCCAATTTCAATTTTACGGTAGGCGTAACTATAAATTCATACTTTTGTATGCAAGTAAAAGATTCATAGAGCAATCAGAGCTGTCAATTTACCAACTGCACTGTTATCGCTTCCCATTATAGACATTGCCTATATTCATTGCTGCTCAGCAATCTCACACCGTCTTCTGTGTTGCAACAAAGCAAGAAAATTCAGGGAAATTATGGCAAAGACTGCAATTCTTGTCTCTTCTCTGAAGCTTCATGAGCTTGCAGATGACCAGTTTCAAGAGGTATAATGGCAATTCATCTCTCAAACACTAACTTTTAAGTATGCCTGTCATGGCACCTTTAAGACCATACCTCTTCCTTTTTAGGAGCAAATGAGGAACTATCAGCAGTTTTTTTTAAATGACATACAGATCACTGGGCAACACTAGTAACCTTGGGGTTCATCATTTATTCATTCACTTTTTCTTGGTCCAGATTCTAAAGCCTCCAGGTGACTCCAACAAGGACACAGCTTAGAGACATACAACCAGAGGGGCATGATTTCCATGTTGTTCCAGCAGCCATCGTCATGAGCTTAATCAAAGTATTTGTTGTAGCTAATACCTATTCATTTAACATTAAAAACCCAGTTCTGAATTTAAAGCAATTCCAGGAGTATGACATGAGTACACTTTTGACTCCCTTCAGCTCTGATGAGGCTCAAGATCCACTCATCAGAAAACATTATACCTTCAAACCCCCGCTTTAATCACAACAGCTCACAGAAATGTCCCTCCTCTTCCTGTTTTGTTTAGCATCCTATGCAGTCTCCATACATGCTGCAGGGAATTGCACCACATCATTACTGAGCTGGTAAGCATTGCTACCACACGGCAACCAGGACCTCACAGAAGTGGACAGCTTAGAAATTGCCTTGAAGCAAGAAAATGAGATTCATTAGAAGGTTACCAGCTCTCTAAGCTGCTTTCAGTTTTTGGCATTTTTGCTAAGTGTAAGAGGTTCTCTCTTACCATTCTGAACAGCTCTGTAGTTTGTCCTGACACCATGATGCACCTCTCCTGACCGTAAGTTGTGGAGGGAAACACAACATCGTACAGAGGGATGTGGAACAAGAAAAGGCTACTAGTGTAGTTGACAGCAAATACTCAAGGCAAGATCAAATTCACTGACTGAGTGACCTTCCTTTTCTTGGAAGCTTACATACTCATCTATTCCTCAGTTAAGAAAGAGCAATTACTGGGAAACTAGCTACCTCAGGTGTGCACTACAAGACCTGTCAAAGAGCTGCCTTAAGAACATAAGTTGAAGAAAACTCCAAATCCTAAATCGCTCTGTTAAAAATCTGCAGCTTCCTTTTAACTGGGCAACAGGAACCTTAGAGTTATCCGTACTTTGTAGCAAGGTCTTTTCCAACCTGAATTACCCTTTGATCCTATGAAATGTGTGAACCAGAAGTACAAACATCCATTTTTCAATTGAAACTTAAGAGGAGACAATCAAAATCTGACCAGTTTCCCCCCTTTGAAGTGAGGGGAACTGTGTTCTTAAATTTATCTATCCATTTGGGATGTTCAATCTGTTCCTGCTGTCCTACTGACATTGTTGGAAGTTCATTTGTTTTGGTGGGAACTGCTCATCCATCTCCAAGCGCTGCAATACTCCAATTCACTGCCCTGCTGAGGTGGCAAACCTTTTTGTAGTGGTGTTCAAATACAGCAGTAGCACACTTCTCTCACTGCAGTCAGATACTTTCCCTGTTGACTGTTGCTACAGACAGTCATGGCTTAAGGGGTCTACACTGTCAGGGCTATCAGGAGGGTGCCCAGTCTCCTATAAAAGATTGGTTTAACATGCAGTTGTTTTAACAACAAGGTCTGTAAGCAATTTTACTTATTTTTCTGTTCAAAACACAGATCAAGTGAAAGGCAGTAGCTTCTAAATTCTGCGCAGCAACAGCTGGAACATAACATTTTAGATCATGTCCTTTGGCTCTTGTTCCAAACCAGCATCTGGAGAAATCTCTTTCCACACTGAAATTGATGAAGACTACAGCAAGGGCAGTAAAAATAAGCAAGCTAAAACAGATTGAAAATTGTCCTGCATTGTTTTATCCTGAGCAACAATAGGAAGAACTATTTCCATCAGCCCTGAAATCAATCAAAAATATCAAAAAACAGACTGCATATTCTTCAGAAAAAATGTCTTTTTATAGCACAAAGTATTGCTTTTGGGCTTCCTATCATTCATAGACTCCAAGATTAGGCATTTGCTGGTTTTACTTTTTTTTTTTTTTCCTTTTCTCCACCCTTTTTTAAATTAAAATATGCACACATTTTCACAACACTTTTGTCCCCTTATGGAGATTCATACACAAAAATTAGACTAGGTTATGTTCATACTTGGAGACATTAGTACTTAACCATTTTTTGTTGAATACTCCTTCCTCCCCCCCTTCATTTTTTTGCACGACATTTTATATTCCTTCTGTGGCAAAACTAGCAGTTTGCAACAAGATGTCAAGTCAAATAACTTGATTTGTGCACAGTGCTCATTCCTTCAAATTCCCGTTTTATTAGTTTGCAGCTGTAAGGAGCTTAAGCTCTAAGAGCACTGAGACACAGGAAATGTAGGATGAATCTGAGCTTCTCTGCTACGTTACAGTGCACCTAGAAAAGATCAACGTGAGGAGGAAGGGGGAGACACTTTTCTTCATCCTGCATCGTAAAAACAGTCAAGTTCATATTGATTCAAACTACAGAGAAAAAGAATCATCCGCAGCTTGTTTTATACAGCCCTTGGCTTCAGATGTGTGACTGTTAGAAGCATTTAGAAGGGTGCAAATAAAGTTTTACATCAGAGCTTCTCCCTGCTTTCCTTTTTTAATCTTTTTACAGAGCTGATTTTATTTAGAACACTGATTAACATATGCTACTGGTTAGAATGAACCAATTCTTAAAAAAAAAAAAAAAAAAAAAAAAAAAAAAAAAAAGAATGGCGATCAGGAGTCCACAGGGGAATTAAAGCTTGGGTATTTCACTTTTAATATGTGAGCAGTTGCTAACAGCAACCTGTCTCCCTCCCTACCTGCCTTTAAAAGGGAGAGCAAGATTAGCATAAAATGCCAAAAGAGATGTCCAATGCCCGTCTCTTTTGCTTAATGATTACGTTAGAAATTATAGCTTGAATTACTCTGAGCAGGTGCGTACGTATTCTTAACACACATGCCGTGTTAATTAAAAATACAGGTTTAAGACAATAGAAGGCAGAGAAAGCGAAGAGGCAATCACTCTACTGAGACAAAAATGAGCCACGCGCAGGCTTGGCGGTAGGGAAGCAGTGCAGCACAGCTCAATCGGCATGCAAGCCGATGACAGCATGGCTCCCACATGACGGCCGCACTCACAGCAGCACACATTACATCATCAGCTTTGTGCAGGGCTGAGCCATCGCTCAGCCCGGGAGGAGCACTGCCACACACTGCATCCCCGGCTCCATCCCCCAAACCTTACGGGGGCAGAAATATGGGCGATCTGAAGTCATGCAGACCTTCCTCTCCCCACCCTGCCAAAAATCCTTCCCATCTGATCCCTCTGGCAAATTTCATTAGAAACAAAAGACCCTTACCACGTTTTGCTTTGCAAACAGATTTCACTCGAGAATCAACAGAAAGGATTTTGCAGATTGTCATGACTAAGAGAGGGAGGTTTCATTCTTCATTTATCAGATTTGCTCTAGCAGATTATTTCCTTCAGATTACAAAGGCAAGCAGCCTGAATCTTACTGGAGCTACATTTAACACAGCTACTGAAGGACACAAATTTAACCTAAATCAAGGCTGGGTGTTCTCTGTGAGCTCCACTTACTCAGCTCCTTCTATGTTACTGTAATGAGAACAAGATTAACATCTTGCCTTCACTTTCATCCATTTCTGTAAAAGGATACACATTACTATAAATGCAGCATGTGCACCTTCACGACTCTGGTCAGAAGCATACTCCCAAACTCAGCACTCAAAACTAGGGAAGAATTTCTCACTAGCTCACCTATCCTCAAGTCATCAGTAAATCAGCTTCAAACTCATCTTTATTAAGGCTATGTAGCGTATGCAATATTGAGACAAACAAGACAAAGCGAGCAGCTCCTACTGCTATTTAGGACAGAAGCCTGTAGACATAACGTTCCAAAGGCATTCGGATAACCCACTGTGTGTTTCTGTAGCTTTAATATTCACCTGCACATTGAAACAATGGTTACCTATTAAAATAGTGTCAAATTTCTTTAAGAACAACAGTTATTTTAAGTAGGGACACTGCATTATGTTCACAAGTGTGCTAATCAAGTTATCCTTCAATTTTTAAAAAAGTCACATACAAAACCTTGCTCATTTTACAGACCAAACTAGGCAAAAGCTATTTAAACTTGACTGCAACTTACCACTTCCTACTACTTGCCAGCACAACAAATCCAGTCTAACAAATACTTGTGAGCTCCCACTATTTCACACTCAAAGTTTTAATATCAAATCTATGGACCCCGATATGGCTGCACTCATTCAAATAAGAAAGTGCAGACGGTTACTCTTCTGTTGGCACAGGCAGCAAGTACTCACCCATCAGCTTTATTCTTCAGCCTTCTAGATCAAGGACAATACGAAGAAGTTATATGCCCAAACTATCCCAGTCATCCACCTCTGTAACACTACCTGCAAAATACCACCACTAGCAAATGTTTTCCATGTTATTTTATTTCAATAGAGGGCATTCATCACATGGGCATGTTATAGCACCTCTGATCCATGCCTTTAAAGAACATGCTCAGACTTACCAAACATTATGTAGTATGGTATAGATACCATGCGATACCATCTGCGAATCAGGATAATGACAATGATTCAAGCACCGTAAGTTATAATATTTTAATTAAGTTCACAAAAATGGCCTAATTTAAGCTCAATTAAAATGGGTTTTTTGGTCTTCAACACTGACTCACTCTACACAAAATTCCAAATGCATATGATTTCCTGGAAAAGCTCTTTGAGACAACAATAGGAGCTAACATTTTAATTGCATTAAAAAGCAGCAATGTACTTTGGCATGTATGTAAATGCATTACTTCAGAAGGATACAATGTATTTTAAAAGCACTAGGTAAGATTTAACCATGCCTCTGCCTTCATGTCTTTAGTTCCTGACACTATTAAAGATACACAAGTTGTCTCTGAAGATTTTAAACTCTAAAACCAATTAGCAGTCCATAAGGGTACTTCTAAATGACCTAGCAAGCTTAGTTACAAATATTAATTTCTGTAGAGTAGAAGAGTAACAAATGTGAAATTAGATTCCTCTTTAGCTGTTTTCACCTTTATTTTATTATTTCCCCCCCTCCTCTTACACCATCTCATCAGGTTAAAACACAGGCAGTACAGCACAGCACCAGTTGATACATTATTTAGTTTGGCAGATATTTTTATTTTTACACATTATATTAAATGAGAAGCACTCTCTACTGCAGTGCTTTTGGTATAGAGCCACTTTTGTTGTAGACAAGTCACCCAGCAGCATTCTTATTTGCTTTTGAGCTGCAACACCCTGATATCCCATTCAAATTGCCAAATTCTCATATATACTATTATTTAAAAAACAAACAAAAAACCCCTGAGAAATTAAGTCATGTCAGAGGTTTACTGAGTCTTTTTAGCCTGGCAGCTATTGAAAGCTTGAACATGAAGCAGTATCACATCCTTTTCCAGCACAATTCATTTGGGTATTTGAAAGTGTATAGACAGCTAATAGGCGTATACTGGACTCGGCACAGGGGAAAGTGTGTTGAATCCAGCATTGCGTTACTGAGCGTCCAGTCAGAAGACTGCAAGACCTGGACTGCAACTTCTTTATAAAAGACTTCCTCGAAAGTTTCAATGGCTGATACATCAAAACAGCCTCCCTTCATGCCTCCCTATCGAAGCACAAATATGTATGACCAGCATCCCCTAGTACATTTGATACACAAGAACATTCTTACTAAGTCCTTTAGGCACACAGTTTTCCTGTTTTACTTCATCCTCACTACCACTGCATCAACCTTACTTGTACTAATGATAGGCCAGTTCATTGGCACTACTTGAACTACAAGAGTAATAAAAGTAGATGGAGCATTTTATCTACTATCCGTTTATTCTTCACAACATATATCAGGAGGACTAGTCCTCTTCAGAAGTTACTTAACAGAACTTGAAGTATATGTACATCAGCTTGAGATGTCTGGAGACCCTCTCCTCCAGCAGATGCTTTGACCTAGTATACTTCTGTTCTCATAAGGATCAGAAGCAAGACTTAGACCATTACCATATACAACTTAATTGTATACAAATTTATCCCAGTTAACTCAAATCAGTTATTTCCAATGCCAACTTAGTTTTGAATTCGGTAAGTGAGCACCAAACACAAACTCCATGGCTTATAACTCTTCAAAGAGGAGCTGCAAGCAAGCTAGCAGGATATATTTCTGTCAGAAAGCCAATACTGTTAGCAGCAACAAAACTGCCCTGATTTCAAAGCAGACTAAAAATTGTACTACCATAACACAGCATCTCTACTTGCCTTCTTGATAGCTTTGTTATTAAGTAATCATTTTATAACAAAACTTAATTTATCAACAAAGCTAAAGTTTATTTGGATGTATGAGAAAATACCTTGAATGAGTCCAAAATACATCTCAGACAGGGCCAAGCTTAAGTTGCCCACCAAAGCAGACTGTCGCTGGCAGATGTGAGATAATCCCATCCTTACACTAGGCCTGTTTTTGATCTCTTTGGGTAATTGATTGCCATTAAAATCACTTTTCAAATGACTATTCTTACATCCAGATTTTTTGAACTGTCGTTCTTCAAGCTCTTGGCTCAATGACTTTCTATGGATATAATCTCCCTGACCTTATCAGATTTTTTTTTAATCTTTCCAATATAGAGCATGCTATTATGCATTAAAGATACTGGTATTTAAAAATTTGACTTCTCAAAAAGACTTCAAATTAAATGTGACAGTCAAGTTTATTGCAATTTCCTTTTTTTTTTTAACTAAGGTTTGAAATAGCTGATGAGCAATAGCCCCTTACCACCACTGAATATTTACTTTGCAATATCCAAAAAACTGAATCACTCTTAGATTACAATTATAGCAAGAAAGAATTGCTACAGAGGCTCCAGACAGGAAGTAAAACTTTCCAGTCTGCTTCCATTTTACCAGCTCAGCCCAGTGTTGTTACTTGTTAGTCTATCGGCACCTACCAACTAATTATACTGGTCTTAATTATACCAGGCATTGTAACTCCTTCTATCAAACATATTAATGCAATATGATACAGTTAGGGTAGGCAGGAAGTAACTACTGGCAGCCGGTAGACTAACCATAAAGATGTAGAGGAAAGTTACTTGTAGTTACTTAGAGTTTTCCGAAAAGGAGATACTCCACTATTAAGCATTAAACCTTAATCAAGGTGCTAACTCAGAAGTCCACTATGAAACTAAGATATTTTAATTTTCTGGTACAGACATCTGTGCCAACAGTTATTGATAGCTCATGAAATGATTGCGGGGGGTATACATGGGTGCACACGTTCAATGGCACACAGCAAAAGCCAAGGAATGGGTTCTGTCAAGTTCCATGCAGCCGCACCATCAAGGACATAATTCAGTGAATATTCTCTTCTGGTGGCAGTGCCAGCGTAAGCCAGAGTTTTATGATAATTACCAAAAGCAGGCTGGGGATTCTCTAGTTTGATTACCACTACCATGTCAGTAGTCTGAACAGAGGCTACCATGCATTAAATCCTGCTTATCAAGTATAGCTGTCCATTGACAAACTGGTTAAAAATAACGAAGTTGAACTAATAGAGATCTCCCCACTGAAATGGACATGTCATCTGGGAGAAAAACATTTTAAGGAAGTTTCACTTTTAGGGAGGAGAGAGAACGATATACAGGAAGATTTCGATATAAATAGAATTCTCCACAACCTCAAAAAAGAAAGGCTATTAAAATACCCATGCTCTATCAGGAAGAGACTCTCTTCACAAACACAACCCAACATACAAGGCAGGCAAGTACGCAGACTTCAAAACACAAATTTAAAGCAGGACAGACAGCTGAGCTAAACACAAAGCAAAAGAAAACAACCCTTTATTCAAGCCAAGTGCATACAGACTTATATGTTTAAGTCAAATATCTGTAGCTGATTTTGCACATTTTGGCTGTTGTTAAAAAAATGTAAGTTGAAATACTCATCTTTGCCTTCCTTAAGAGAAGGCTGACTGACAGTTATTGGTCAACATCAAGGCACTCCACCCACATGGGTATGTGGCATCTCCAACATGAAGACACAGGGACATCAACAAGCATCATTCTTACTAACACACTGCTCCGTCAAGAGCAAAAGGGTATGAACTTTAAAACATTGGAGACCTATTTTGCAAAAACAAGACAAAATACTTTTATAGTGACAGCCATGAAAATCTCTCAACGAATTTGTAAGAAACACAACGAAATCCAGAAAAAACAACTTTCTAAGGCTGACAAAGTAATCCATGATTGAAGAAGTTATCTTAAATCAGATCTATGTTTAAATGAAAGAAATGCAATTTAGTGTTTAAACAACCAACTAGACAAATTGTTTAATCAGTATTTTACCTCCAGCTGAAACTCTGCAAGTTTCTCTTCCAAAACCCAAGTTAAATTAACCAACTTGTAAAGTACATAGAAGCCAGTTCAATTATTTCAGTTGTGGAATAGTCTTGAAAGGAGAGCCTGTATTTAGTCCAAAAAAAGCATTTGATTTACTAAACTTCTAACAAAGTGACTGCCTGAATTAACAGAAATCAATATATAACAACAGTAAAAGAAACACGTAACGTGGACTTCCAAAAAAATTTTTAAAAAGTCTCTTATGCTTGAACTTACTATCAAAAAGCAAGAGAAAATATGATCTACCCATTGAATACACGCCTGGTATCTCTGCACACTTACAAAGTATAGCAGAACATAAGGATATTAGTGAAGACTAAGAGCTGGCTCTAGTACCAGACCATGGAGCTGATCCAGTTCTGAAATTCCAGCCCATCAAACAGAAGATGAACTGAGTTAGATAAACCAACTGCCCCCATACATTTCTATTCAGGGGTACCGCACATTAAAAGCTCAGCTGTGAGTTTGAATTTTATCATACTGTGGCAAGCCCAAGCAAAGTTAACTGTATGCCACATGCCAACTAGAGCCTTTAAGAGGGAAAGATCTTCAGTGGTCCTTCTTGTTGCCAAAAAGAGAGGTGTTTTTTTTTTTTTTTTAAGGAAAGTATCATGGAAACCCTGCATTACAATAAAATTAACCTAAAGCAGACAAGAGCACTTGTTGGAAAGCCACTGGAGATTATGGATCAAATTACAAAAGCCAGAATTATTGCATTACACTAGTCAGCTACAATGTCATCCTCTGAATTTTCACTCTCCAGAATAGCAGCTTTAGAGCAAGAAAACAACTGTGTTGCTACTGGCTCAAAGATCGTCTTTGAATGAATAGTTGTCAGGTGAGCATTGCTATTCTGACACAGGCAGCCATTAGCTTATCTGTGTACATCCTTATCTCCAAAATCTTCTTCACTTACTGGAAGTGCTATTCACCCTGAACAGGCATTCCTTCTTCATAATGAGCTCAGTATCTGCATTTATGCTCCCTTCAGCAGATGACTAATATTACAAGCACACTATTTTGATTGACACCTAATACCATAGCTGCCATTATCACTTACATCATGCTAAAACATGAAGTGTTACCCACATCTATTTAGAGAGTAAAAGAATACAGAATTGCTTTGACACATTGTCAAGAAGCACTGTCAAGCTTCACCCACCATAGCTATGTTTTCTGTTTCTCCAAGGTCATTAACTACCATACAAGTAGAGAGAATTGTACCACATTACAGCTACACATTCAATTTAATTTTGAACATTATACAGTAACATGCCATTACAAGACAAAGTTCAAGAAATATTCAAGTGACTTACCATTCAGAACTATCAGTACAGCAGGTTTTTGTTTTGTATCCCATTTATAAGAATACCTTGTTCATAACCCAGAGGCTCAATAAGTCTGTGGCCAACAGAATGGATAAACTAAACGATGCTTGGGAACAACAGCAAATTAAATCCTTATCCTTTTACCAGGAAAAATGAATCCTGATTTCAAAAACCTCAGATTTGAGTTCAAGATCCCAGTGAATTTGATATAGTTTCCAGAACTGCTAGGTTTCTGTCTTCTCCAAGAAGCTCTATTTCCAAGTTAAAGCATTTTTCAACTAGTCTCGTTTGAGCAGTCAGATGAAAAAAGGTACAATGCATGTTCAAAATCCAAGTCATCTTTGTCAATCCATATCTTCTGCCTGTACAGTTTGCTTGACTGTCAGTTTGCTTAACAGTTGCTCTGCCTGGATTTACTACCAAATAGGCTTTGACAATGATTGCTATTTAATCCTATGTAATACCCAGATGCAACTGTTCCCAGATCGGAGGACAGTTTAAAAACACAGTCTCCTCGCCAGCTACATACAAGTCTGGAGCCATGCACGAGAAATCTTGTAGCTGCAAAACTCAACAATAGAAAGGACCACTATTGCAAATAAAAGCTATTAATCTTTTATATATTTATCTATGACAAGCAAATAATTATAAATAAGGCTTCTAATTCCTTATTTCAAATTTCAGTTTAATAATCTGAACTTTCTAATGTTTATACTTTAGGCAATGACATTCCAATAAAACTGAGTAACAGAGTTTACTACCTGAGGGTCTGGACTTAAGCCACCCT
Organism: Balaeniceps rex; assembly: GCA_013401315.1. NCBI lineage: Eukaryota > Metazoa > Chordata > Aves > Pelecaniformes > Balaenicipitidae > Balaeniceps > Balaeniceps rex. Next base: position 9,806 of record VYZW01009121.1, on the reverse strand, counting down.
TCATACAGTACACCACAAACAGCAAAACCTGAAATATGCAATGCAATGTAATTTAAACTCAACAGTCAACCTTCTCTCTGCCCACTCATCTTACCCAAGCCTACTGTTTCAATTGTAGAAGTTGAACACTAGGTGGACATTCACTAGCAATTCTCAGTTATTACTGCCACCTTTAGAGCTGTCAACTTCAAGGATCTGCCTTTTTTTTTTCTTTTGTATTGGGATCATCTGTAAACTTAATCCTCTGCTTTGTTTTTATGAATTATACTATGTAATCATCAAGGTACAATAATAAACATCTGTTACATAAAAAGCTTTAGTGTACATGAGAATTTGCTAGCAAGGAGATCCCCCATAAATATATAACTAAATCTAGAATTATTTCCTTAATCATTTCATCTCTGCTTATATTTACATGAAACAGAATCCTTCAATTATCCTTGAACATCCACATCCCAGTTTCTGAAATGCTTATCCTCCTGAAGAAGATATTGCCATGATCTAAATGAAAGTTGACATACACGCTGCCTTAGAAAATTAAAACTGAAGTGATATATTTAAAGTTTATCCCGATCTCTAAAACACTAGAAAATCCTTTCCAAAACAGAACTAAAAAAAAAAAAACAACCTATCAACACCCCAACATTCTGTCTAGTTACTACTCGACAGATATAAACAAATAACCTGAACAACTATTAACTGTCTGATAAATTTATCATTTCAACATAACACATACCTAAGATTTAGATAATGCTCTACATCAACAATTTAATTAAGAACAAACTAACCATTAGTAGGGTGAGTAACAACTCCTGCCTACAGCACCAGATGATAAAACCCAAGATAAATTACAGTGGAGAAGAACAAAATATTCTGCTTGATTTCACCTTAAAGATATCTAATGCTCCATTATTTCATCATCTTTAATCAAAAAGCCAACATACCTGAATAATAATAATATGACCTATGGATTTAAACTTCTTAATGTCAGCTATAAGTATGAGAGATTACCGCACTCAGTTAAAAGAAACTGGCTCATTTGGGTTGGGTTGACAAAGACAAGATATTAAAAACAATGTAAAAATTTCAGTTTAATTGCTATTTTCCAAGACTGACTGTGTGTCACAGGGCACACACGTGCTAGCACAAGAAATCCAGGCCGTAACTGAAGCACTTCTAGGCAAACTGACTCAACATCTCTACTCCGTGACAGCTCTGGTGAAGTGCCACATCTTATCAGACTACAGCTTAAGCCTTATTCACAGGCTGTTGTCTTAATGCTTCAGGAAAAGCTGAATTCAAATTTGGCCTCTGCATTACCTAAATTACCCAGTTTACACCAAGGAAAAAGGAATATGCTTATTTGCTTTAAATTAGACATTGCCACTTTGATGCTTAAAGAACTCAAAGACATTTAAGGCAACGACCCTGAATTAAGACAGTCCTTTCTCTCTCATTGTAATCTGGAATATTACTCACTGCTGTTCTGTATGGTAGAAGCATTTGGGCAGACAAGATTCCAGCTTCGCTGTCAGCACTGGTCTTCCACAGACTTGTTTAACAACTTGTACAGCAAAACTAGGAGCAAGACAGATAATTTCCAGATTTCTGCATACGTTTGCCAATACCTCATGAATCTTGCCTTTTCTTTCCAAGACTTCCAAACAAAGCGGCATGATTTTGTTAAAGCAGCTAACAGCAGATTAGCTCATAAAAAAGTGATATGACTAAGAAAAGGGTTTTTTTAAGCAAATCAAGAAAGACAGGATCCTCTTCTACTATTTTGCCTGTGCTCACCATGTAACAGAATGCCTCCCTGATGCATGTATCAGAAAGCATCACTGACTTTTAGCTATACGAATGGGAAAACATTTGATCTGTGTCACAGCAAGCGCGTCAGTCTGCAGTACTGATGATACCTCTTCCAACGGACCTAGGACACGGGCTGTCCTAGTTGGGGGCCACCGTGATTCCATGTCAGTCTGCTACACAAAAAGAAAATTACTAAACCCCCCTGTTCTACTTCAGGAAATGAGAGTACAAAGCAAACCAACAAGGAATCTCTTTTAGCCATTTCCAGACAACATGCCTCTAACATGACTCAGGCACTTGAAAGAGTGTTTTACCATGAAACACTGCTCCATACATCAGCAATTACTTCAGTAAGACTATGCCAACTATGTAAGCAATTCGACTTATAACAGGATGCCAGGGTTTACTGCTGAATATGAATGCAGCTCACTGTGACAGGCCAGTAAGTAGCTATGTAGTACTACACACTGGCCTCGCCAACATCGTGTGGACAAACCTATCAAAGAAACAATTATCCCCCAAAGAATTGGGAAAAAAAAAATAGTCTAAACACACTACCTAACTCCAAGCTAAACACAGGGTACATAGGGAACTCTTTCATTCGCAACTGCAGGCACATTTGGGCCAAGGCTGCAACTGTTGACTTCTCCCCAGCAACTGCCTGGCACAGCCCTGGTGCTCCCACCATGGGGACTGGAAGGATGGCATCCAGCTGTGCCTGTAACCCTGAGAGACCACCACCAGCATGTCACTCCGCTCCGCAGCACTCCCAGACACACCGCAAAGGCACAAAACCACACGGTGTTGTAACAGCTTGCATACCTATAGAAAGCAAAAGCACACATGGGTAGAGTAAAAAAAGTTACAAACTGACCACTGTCCTCATTTTCTGTATCCTTTCATACAACCTCATCCCCATGCTCATTTTCTGTTTTTTCTTGAAGTATCATTGCAGGATTAATTCATAGAGTTAGAAGTTACAGTTCTGCTTTTCCTAATTAAATTTCTAAATCATTCTTTTTAGTTTACATGAGTACTTGAGAGATTTGGATTTGGGTGTAAGGGGTAAACTTTTCACTAGTCATAGAAGCAATTCTCACTCTACAAGTCTTTTTTAATATTAAATCTTATTTAAATTTAATTCTCAGTATATTATTACTCAAAAACAATATATTAGTTCAGTGTTGGCATATCTGAAAATCAATTATAACACATAGTACTACACGTCACACTTCATCTTAGGGAAATTCCTCAGACGTAACATTCAGGCATTTTGTAGAATTAACTTTACAGAGGTCTACATGCATAAAGCCACCTGAATTTGAGCAGCATTGTGATGCTGCCCAAGTTTGGGACTTTTAGTACCACTTTGTCACAACTGTTAACTGCAGTTTTAGTATTGTGCCCTTAAAACTAATGTTTACACGTCAGACTTTTGTAGCTTAAGCTTACACAGGAAGGTGTACAGGATAACAAAGACCTGTAAGCAGTTAAACTGCTTAGTCTTAAGACATTTGCTTTTAACATAAAAAGATACTTAGATTCATGTCTTCACCTACAGTTCTTCACTGCTATACAGGAATTCTCTGACATAATAGACAGTCCATAATTTCCTCTCCACCTGCAGCAGAAACCATGCTGCATTTCTTTCTTAAGGTTGCTTCCTTTCACCAGGAGTGGTCCAGCAGCTGTGTCTATGATGCCAACGTAGAAGCGAGTTCCCTATTCTGCCTCAGTTTTCCTGAGTGATAAATTTTCTTCGCTCACCTAATTGCAGAAACAAAATTTCAACATCAGCTAGTACTTTATGCTGTCCTCACTGCTATCTTTAGACCTATATTTAACCAACTATACTTAAGGTCTTAAGATGCTAGCGGATATTCAAATTTTCTCCACACCCTTTAAGTGAACAGAAGCCTGTAACTTGAAACAAGTAATCCAAAAATTCTCAGGTAAGTACTACAAGGGCACCTGAAACATTTTAGGACCCTGAAAGACCAAGCAGCTCCTGTTGGCTCTGTATAACTTGGATGCCAGCTCCAAAACCAGAATAGGTCACATTGGAAGGAACCTTGGGAGGCCCACAGTACAATCTCCTGCTCAAAGCAGGATTAGCTCTGAGGTCAGACCAGGTTGCTCAGGGTTTAATCCAGTTGGGTCTTGGAAACCTCCAAGCACCATATTCCACAGCCTCTCTGGGCAACCTTTTCCAGTGCTCAATTACCCTTACAGTGAAAACCTGCCATGTTTCAGTTTATGACTGTTGTCTCTTGTTCCTCCCACCACGCGCATAAAGAGCCTGACTTCTTCTCAGTTCCCTCCTTCCAGGTGTCAGAAAGTTACTGTTAGGTCCCCTGAAGCCTTCTTGTCTCCAGGTTGAACAAACCCAGTTACCTCAGCCCCTCCTCACACAGCAATGTTGGTGGCTCACCAGCTGGACCTGCTCAAGTTTACCAACATTTGTCTTGAACTGGCCCAAAACTCAACACAGTATTCCAGATACTGAGTACAAGGTGAAAATTCATCATCTCAATCTACCAGCTATGTTCCTATTAACATAGCCCAGGATGCTGTTACTCTTCCTCGCTGCCAGAGCACACTGCTGGCTCATGTTTAGCCTGCTGTCCACCGGGACAGCCATGGCCTTCTATGTAGAGCTGCTATCAACCACCCAGTCCCTAGACTGTAACAATGCACAGAGTTAATCCATTCCACATGCAGGACTTCGCATTTGTCCTTGTTGGATTTCGTGGGGTCTGAACATAACTCTACCCTGTCTAGGACCCTCTGAATGGCAGCCTGCCCTCAAGCATATGGACTATACTCCCCAGTCTGGTGACACCCACAAACTTAATGAGGGTATCATTAACCACTACCCTCTGAGCTTGAAGATTCAGGCAGTTTTTCACTCAACAAGCAGTCCACCTATCTAAATCACAGTGTCCCAACTTGAATACAAGGTTGTTGCTGTGGGGAGACCACACCAAAAGCCTTGCTGAAATCAAAGTAGATCATATCCACTGCTCTCTGCCTTATTCACAGACCCAGTCATTTAATCACAGAGGGTGACTGGGTTGGCCAGACATGATTTACCTTTGGTAAACCCACAATGGCTATTTCCAATCAACAACAGCACCTTCACATGCCCACAACTGACTTCCAAGTGGACTTGGTTAATGATTTTTCTACGGACCAAAGTGAAGTTGACCAGCCTGTAGTTCCCTCGATAACGCTTCTTGCCCTTCCTGAAGACAGATGGAGCATTTGCCATTCTCCAGTCATTGAGAAACTCCAATCTCCATGACCTTCCGAAGATGATAGTGTGGCTATTCTAATGCCAAGCAGATCTCTCAGCACCCTCAGATGCATCCCACCTGGTCCCATGGACTTTGCAAAGGCCAAGACTTCAAGAGCTCCCTGACTTGAGCCTCTTCTACTACTGGTTGTTCCTCTCCTACCCAAATCCCACCTGTACATACAAAGACCTGGTAGATCTTCTTGACGGAAAGAAGGCATTGAGTACCTCAGCCTCATCTGCATCAATGGTAACTGTCACCCACCCCACTCAGCAGGAGGCACGCTTTTTCCTTCTTTATTCTTCTGCTGTTAATGGAGCAGCAGCAGCTCTTCTTGTTGCCCTCAATGTCCATCTCTTGTTTCAACTCTGGCTGAACTTTCGCTTTCCTTTGCGTTACTACTTGGCATTTTTCCTGCAGATAAACTGATACCATGAACTTTCTTGGACTTCACCTAATTCACTGTCTCAAGAGCTTTCCCCTTGAACTGATTGCTCCTAAAATCTAATTTATCATTGGACCTGGCGAGGAAGGTACAACACGACCATCTCATTGTGCACTGAGATATTCCTTGTTACCATTTAGTTTTCACAACCTCTTCCAAAAATCCCAGTCTACAGATCAACTTTGTACAGTTACTGCTGAGTGCCTAGAAATACATTTCCTAAATGTATTTCTCATTCTTATATTCTTATTTGCTCACTGAAAAACACCCAGAATGGATCTTATCCTTAAAACAGGGAACAATTATAGGAAATGGTGGGATAAGTAATACCACTATTTTCAGTATGACAGAATAACTCAGTCCTAATTCTGCTGGCGTAACCTCTCTGACGAGATGATCTGCAATCAAACTTTGAGTTCCTTTATGCAAACAAAATTAAATGAACATATTAACAAAGTCACGGTTAGGACTGCATATTAGCATCCAAAGTTCTGAGTTATTTTCCTCTTCAAGTGAACCATCTCAGAAGATCCCATCTATTTACCACACTATTAACCTTCCTGTTACAAATCCAGATGATTGCAGCAAGCAAGTTGTTAAATAGGAAAAGATGCCAACAATATCATAGGCCTATAATTTGATCTCTGAAGAAAAAGTGACAGAGGAAGCATTATAAATATACAAAGAAGATCTAAAGATTGTTTTATTGACCATTAAATCATTGCAATGTTTTTAACAATTAAATCTTGAGCTAACCACAGAGTCATCGAGTTCAAAAACATGGGTGGTCGACCTGTCATATATAAGGTTGTAATAAAACATCATAAATTACCATAAGATTATTCACTCCCATCAAAGCAAACCCAACAATTTACCCATTTGCATCCACCCTCCTTTAGTAATCTTCTGCCAAAGGTTAACAGAGAGAACAGCAGCTCCCTGTAATTTCAAACATTCTGACCAAGAAAACTGGCAAATCCTGGGCCGGGGGTGTGAAATGTTGTTTGTGCCCTTGCATATTTAAGTTTTACAAGCCAAAAATCCAGCAGATACAGTCATAGCCTGTTTGAGGAATTGTAGTGAATTTTTAGACAAATAAGGCATTCTACTTGGGAGGTTGAGAAATACAATAAATGTAATGGATGGTTAGATCAAAAATGCTATGCTTGCAAACTAGAGCCCACAGGAAATCATCTTTCTAGGAACACATCTATCTCCCCTGACTGGAAGAAAAGTTAAACAGCTTCTAAGAGGGATTTTGACAAATAGGTGAAACTACTATCTTCTTTAAATAAAGACAACTGAAGTCAGGTGCTAAACTGAACATTTGCTTTGGTTTTGACCACAGTGAGTTCTACTACTCCTATAAGTAAAACAGCAGTAGTAGCCCAAGCTGGATCAACTCTGATACTGCCATTCCTAATTACATTGCCATTAATCAGCGCAACTATCACAGAAAACATAGTTCCACTGATGCTTCTGCTTAACACAGCACTTTAAGCTAATATGATTATGACAGGTGTAGTTCCATTTCATTCCAGCAGCTTCATATTCCTCTTGCCAAGCTGCACAGCGGAGAGACTTCAGTCTTCCGAATACTGCAATTCAGTATCAGGAAAATCCTTCCTCATTGTAGGTGAGCAAATACCTGAACTAATTTGTATCTGGCAAATTTGATTATCACAGAGAACACATGGTAACAGGCTTCAGGTTGGAAACCCCTCCAAAAATCACCCATGAAAAATGACTTATTTTATCT
>VYZW01009119.1:13569-124171 GCA_013401315.1 Balaeniceps rex | reverse complement strand
TCTTAAAGGTCTTTTCCAACCTGAACAATTCTATGATTCATACAGACCCCATTCAGCACCCTGACCCCGCTCCCACCTCCTACTGCACATCTGTGCAGAGCCCCGCACTCCCAGGCACAACCGAGCCTTTTACTGCACGGTCCTGCCTTTTGCTTTGACACACTTGGGAAAGATGCATCAGTGCTTGGGGTGGGGTATGGGAGATCAGCCCCCCCGACCTAACACAAAGCTGTACCCCCAAAAGCAGGAACCCCACAGAATGCTGAATTACCAGCGCTTGAACTGGTTTCTGCTCTTGCCAAGGCTCTGGACAGGAGGGAGTGGAAATAACATTTAAAATCATCTTCCTCCCATTCCCTTTCCTGCCTCCCCTGGGTTCCTATATATCTCTTAGCTCTTTGCGCAGGTTTAACAAGCTCATATTTTTAATCAATGAAATCATCCACTTGTAATTAACCAGCAAACATCAGCCTTGTCAACTGACCTTTCTGTTTGATGGAATAAATATAATTACATTGTCACTTCAGTCTGGTTTAACAAACAACCAGAAAATGTTCTTTAATAAGCTGCCACACTGAGATGGCAGTTTATGGTGGTTTAAAAGAATGTTTAATCTGAGTTAATTAATACTGTCTAATCTAGCAGAACTAATGAACTTTCAACTACAATAGTAGGTCACTGCCATTGTCTTCAATGACATGTAAACATTACAAGTTGCAAATTTATCAAAGCACGAATTCCAAAGAATAAAAGTAAAATGTCGCCTTTACTAAATTTATACCTATTTTAATGTTCCTCCTATAATTACACAGTAGGAATTAGAAAAGGAATGACCTACTTACACGCAGCAGAAAGTTGTCAGTGTTGGAACCCTACAAATGCAAGGAGACAAAGCACTAAAATTAACAAGCAATAATGTATTATTATCAATAATGACTATTTATTAAATCATCTGAGTTAGATTCCCCCCACCCACTCACACAATCCCCCTTATTACAGACGGTACAGCCATGTTATACAAAAGGGAAAGGAAGAGAAAGCGATGGAGGGAATTGCCAGCGGTGCCCAAGGGGTTCAGCCGCAGCGTGGGAAGAGGATCATGCTTTCCTGACAGCTTGGCTTGTGCACGGTCCACGAGCTCCCGCTGCTCCTCACCTCGCTGCCGCCTCCCCGTGCTCCTCCTTTGTCACCTTTCTCAATTCCACGGTCGGCAATATAGAGGGGGAAGTCAGAGCTCTGGTACGGGCGGTGGGATAGGGGCCCCCATCCCCCTAGGACCTCAGAAACTTTATCCGTGGTGTGAGCAAGTCCTGAGCATCACCTTTGGAAAACAGCAGGAAGTATTCCTATCCAGAAGCGTCGGTGAAACATCTTCCAGGCCATTCACAAGCCTCATTTCTTTAAAAGACAAAGTCAGCAGGGGAAAATTAGGCAAACCCAGATGAATTTCAGTCAAGAATCCTAAAAAAAAGTTACTTGAGAAAATCTCTTCCCCACTGCTATTGAGCCTTAATAAGTATGATAAAACATAAGAAGTTCCAGAAGACTGAAAAAGTCTGAATGTGATGTTAACATTCAAAAAAGCAGTTGTGATGAAACAAGTAACTTACAGTCTGATTAATCTGCCCTCATTCCCAGGCAAAATAATGAGGAAGCTTATATGGAAATCAACAAGGATTAAAAGATAGGGATATAATTAATTCCAGTCAACAGCGTTTCATGAAAAATAAGTCATGTCAGACAAATCTGATTTCATTCTTTTATGAGCTTATAGATTTGGTGAATAAAGGTATTTGCATGGAAGCAATATAGCTAGATTTTTGTAACAGACATCAAAAAATTCGCCGTTACTTAGCACGGGTTGATATTCTTCAGTGGACATCATGAAAGGTGATAAGGAGATTATTTCTAAAATATTATGAACAGCTTTGGTTACCTGTGCCCAGGGAAAATGAGAAAGGTTCAAAGAAGTGATTCTGGGGTAGAGAGGGGAGAGAAACCATTTAAGCACAGGAAACTACAAAACTTGGTGATAGTTCGGCAAGCCCAATGATAACTGAGCAGTTCTCATGCAGCAGACTTACATTGCAAAAACTGTCGTAGCACCAAGAAAGAAAAAGAAAATACATAAGCAAAAGGCAACATTGCGTCAAGTGTGTACGATTTGATGACTTTGGTGAGAGCCTGGGCAGGGACCTGCCGACCCACCTTGTCTGCTCTTCCTAAAATGGGAGCCCTTTCCAACACAGCTAGCGTCCATGGCGTGTGCATGTAGAACTGGCCGCATCACAGCCCGGTACTCATTACCATCAGTAATGTGACGATGAAATTTGCAGATTATACCAAGATCAGCAGAATGGCAAATAATGCTGAGGACCAGGTATTTACGGAGAGCAACGGACTTGAATAAGGCAGGACCACTTAAGCAGTGACATTTAATTACAGTCTTGTTCAGGGTCATACATCTGGTCATATCTGTGAAATAGGGACCACGCTATGGAAAGCCATGACTGGAAACTGTGATGGTTTTATAGCAGAAAATAGCAATTCAGCATTACTCTGTTATATGCTACTGAGACCCAAGCAGCAATCTTTGGGTGCATGGGTAGAATAGCAGAAAACGAGAACAGATAATTTTATTTCTGCATATAGCACTGGGGAGACTGCACAGTCACACTGAGCACAGTTCTGGCATTCATGTTTATGGAAGACAGTTGGAAAATATTAAAAGGCGCACAAAAGCTCTGAAAAACCTTCCATGGGCCAGAAATAAAATACCTTGCAGGGAGCTTGTCCTGCTTACGTTAGCAAAAAAGCCAGACTGAGAGGCAAAGAAGTACTGAATTGTTAAATGTCCCTCGAACCCAGCGGAGGAAGCAGGAACTGGAATGAAAGGCTGGAGACTGGACCAGGACAAGTACCAGGGAGAAGTCACCCACTCGTTTGAACAACGAGGGTGATTGGCTGCAGGAGCAGGGAGGAGTGAAGGCAGCTGGGAACCGAACAGCATCCTGAGGGCCAGATGCGAGTCTCACCAAGAGCAAACAGAGCAAAATGCAATGGCCCGCGGCAGACTAGGGGCCACAGGCATCAAATCGTCCCACCAGCCTTAACCTGCATGAGTCTGCCAATACTATAATTTAGGATTTGCATCATTATAGCACATAGGAAGGCTAACCATGAACTTGATCTCTATATCCCGAAGTATTATGTTAACACCAATCCAAACGCCACGCTTGCTAAGATACTCTGGTTCCTTGATGGATCTGGAGATCTCTACAACAGATGGGGTTCAAAAGAGATTTGCTGCCTTGGATGAATTAGGGACTTTCATATATCCCTGAAACAAGCAGCAGGGAAGGAAACGAGAGGTGAAATTCTGCAATGTCTTACAGGCAAGGTCAAGACTAGATAAACATTATGGATTCTTCTCACTTTAAAACTTACAAATGTGGGAAAAACAATTATTCCCTTAACTGGAAAGGGTATCTGTAGAAAAGAAAAGCAAAAAAAGTGTTTCCTCACAAGAGTTTAAGGCCAGTTTTACAGTTTGGCACCCACCTACTGTCATACAAGCAATTTGTATAATCAGACTTGTGAACTTTGGAACGCTCTTCATTACCAGTCGATGCTCATGTATTTAGCCATCATGTTTGTGGGACGGAGCTGGCAATGGGTTGTCTGAATATTCACGACACTTGTGGGAAGATTTGCATGTTCTCTGACACTATCGGCTTTATCCTAGCACTTATTTTTCTGCAGACATCCCTGTAAGGATGGATGTTGAGCTCTTCCTCCACTTTTCGGCTGCCAGATGTGACATGTTTCCTTAAAAGATAAATTAAGTTAAATTTGACCCTTAGCAGAGGGACGCACTTCACATGAAGACAGAGATAGAAAGACAGAGGATAGGCTTAGACTTTACTGAAGCAGGAGAGTTGAAGATAACTCACCTGAACTGACTGACTCATGGGTGGACTGATGGGTTATTGTTCATGGGCTTCCAGACTCCAAAGCTGGGAGTTGGAGGTGGGAAGCCAGAGACTGGGGTCAGCAATACTGACAGATGATCGGTAGCCCAGAGTGTGAGCTACATTGCAATTCTTGGTTTTTTTCTCCTCGTTTCTCCCACAGCACTGGGAGGGGTTACAGATTTGGGAGTAGAGAGTCTGTCCTGAGAGTTACATACCCTAGGCTTGGAAGGGGCAGGAAGGCAAGGTCAACAAGCATCAGAATAAAAGACTTCAGTCCTTTTGGATCAAGTGCAGTTACAAGGCTCTCAGCCGGAGCTATTCCCCAAGTCAAAGCCAAAACCACATCACAAGTGCTTTGAAGGTAGGTTTCTCACAGGGTACGGGGCCAAATGTGGTCATTTAGAAAAGATGTGTTAGCAAAAACCGGCACACCTTCAAAATCTGATCCAGGGCTTGAAGACTCCTGAGCCTGGACAATGAGCGGTAATTGCCAATTTGCACCTTTGGAAGGCGTGCAGTGAATATCCCTTGGAGAGCAAAGACAAACATAGTCAAGGACAGATGCGAAAGAAAGACAAAAGGAAGAACATAAATATAATACTGGCCCTACAGAGACAGTGAAACCAGCATGTGAGTGCCTTTGGTACAGACAGAGACATTACTTATCTACATGCGTCTCATTTTCATGTCTCTACGATAAAGGAGATAGTCCTCCCCTTGCCAGTTAAGACTGGGATGTCCCTGTAACAGAGTTTTCTTTTGGCACTGAGATAATCCAGAATGAGCTGGAATGTGAGCCCAGATCCTATTCAAATATCTTTCACTCAAGGTTCACTTTCCAAAATCATTGATCTATTTTGTGCCAGTTCTTGGACCACCTCCCTCCATCCTACCAGCACCTCACCTGTATGAGACATACATCTCACACCAGACAAGCTGTTCTTCACAGATGTCAAGGTCTCTTCGCCGACTGTAGAGAAAGCCAAGATTACAGATTTAGGACAAGTGGCAGTTTTTAAGATGGCTAAACTAGGATATAATGAATGCCACCAAGGATAATTAAGGATAAAAATGGAAGTAGGTCTCTAGGCTGAAGTAAATGAGATTTTTTTTTATTGTTATTCCTTTTGCCTCCTTAAAGTTCATCATTATATAAAGTTTGAAAACTCACTGGCATGATCAACTTTGATTATTTTCATTTGATTTTCTCACTACACTTTTTCCTCTCCACTTCACTTACTCATTGTGTTATTACATCCTTAAAAGGTATTTTAAATTAATTTACTGCACTCTGTGAACACTAGTAAAAATATTAGCTTTCAAAGAGTTATGTCAATGAGGAAAGCATGTTCATTCTTCCTTGAAGAAAGTATATTATAAAAACTGTAACCCATAAAACAAAAGCTTACTTGCATTTTTCTGCTCTTTAAATCCATCCCTGAGCCAATGCAAGGAAATTTAGCACTTAATTTATAATAAATATGCATGGAAAAACCAGAACACCTCACGAAACAGGCATATTTACAGTGTCACCTGGGAGGAAATTATTAGTATATCAAAGGAAATGGTCATGCTCGGCAGCAAATACAAAGGGCGCTGATGCAAATTTGTATGAAAATGATTTTTTTTTAATGTTCCTACGGAAAGCCGTGACGCTGCAGCTGACCATGCCACTACAGCTGTAATTTTGGCATGAAAACAGGAATTGCCTGCTCATCTTTTGTAGCTCCCAGGTTGCAAACACCTTTCCACCATGAAATTTAAGACTTAGAGCTCTTCCTAAAGAACTGGGCTAGACGGAAAGTAAATAATTTTTTTAATGGATTGTAGAATCAAGGTGTTTTTCATGTGTTTGCCAAAAGGAGGAGGTGAGTAATGAACCCATAATCGAGAGCCGCTGAGCTACTGGATTCTATCTTTTTTCTCATTTGCTTTCTCCTCTTTCTTACCTTTCCTCTCCTTTATTCCCACTCCACCTGGGCTTGACCAAAAAACAACCCCCTCGTTCCTACCCTTAAAATGTCCCTGTGTCTTATATTCAGCTCCAGAAACTGGAAACTAAAGAGATATTTGTATAGGGTGACATTTTCCAGCAACTTGGTGTACCAGGTAGGAAAACTGCATCAAGATCAAACCTGTGTGCTTTAAATCAGCTACTATCCCACCGCCAGACAGACCACCGAAGCATCCTGAAAACCCAGAGAGGATGAAGTTTACCACATCTCTGCCATCCACTTTCATTTTCAATGTCAAAAAAATTGCAAGAGCTTCCAAAAAGACAATAACAACGTGATTATTTTTGACAACCAAGATGGGAAACAACTGGAAAGTAAAGGGCTTAAAAATAATAAAAGTGTCAGAAAAAGAAAGCCCTCAGAATGGCCAAACACAGATAGGTCGAAGGGCAGAGAGAGGCAGGTTCACCAGGAGGGGCTTCAGAGGGGAAAGAAATCCACCCTAGCAGGGGGAAAAAGCATAAATGGAAAAAACACAGAAGTATGACTCTCCATGTTGGAGATTTTATGGGCATTTAGTACTGGAAACAGTCATGGTGCTCCCAGTCTGTGGGGTTTTCACTTAAAACTGCTGCAGGAGCTCATGGTATTTCAGCTACCTCCACCAGAGCGGTACCCGAATCAGAAGCACATTCTATATCGCTTTTTGGTAAGTGACTTGACGATGGTGGGCACGGAGGCCCTTATTGCAAATGCGTATTTGAAAGTTGGGTTTGCAGCTTTCCACCATCACGTTGCACTTGCTAGCTTTCAAGTCCTGAATGCTTGACTTGTGGTGGTTTATACAGGTGGAAAAGAGCTGGTCTAAAGTGGAGAGAAGGCAAAAGTTACTGTCAGTGTATCTGTAAACTAATGGATATTGTGACTGACTTGCGAAATTGCTTTCAGCAGGCTCTGCTCATGCAGTATCTTAAAACCTATCAATACGCTAAATTCAGCCTCGAGTTCCTATTCATAGCCTAATAAAGTTGTCAGAATAAAACGTTTGCAAAAGAAATTTCCATTGAAAGTTGTCTTCTGCCAGAGTCTTAGCAGTACAATTGTTTTATCCAAGTCCACAGTAGCCTAGGAAGCGAATGCAAATTGATTTGCGGGGAAAAAAAGCCAAGACCGTAATTCTCTTTCTTCAAGTAAATGGATTCGTTTTAATAGGCAGAGAGTTCCAGCGTTATTAATTAAGACACTGCAGACAGGAGAGGAGTTGATTTGAGAAGTTTTTGAGATCAGCTGCAGTGTATTAGGTTTGATGCCAATGCAAATGATTTCAGCAAAAAGCTTTGAAACAGATCTCGATTTTTCTTCTTTCTTTGCTTCTTCTATTTTGAAAAAGACTAAACCAGTCCCAGGAAAGGAGCAACCTTTTGGTCTGCCTTTAAAACCCTGCAATATTTTCTTTTTTTGTTAAAAATGACAACCAAAAACCCAGATGATAATCCAGGCAGCATGAAAATAAAGAGAACCTCTCTTTTACTGAATTTAAAAGGCACTTTCTTTGCAGTAGCTGTGCTCGTAAGAATGCAGTTGGGTGGCAGGCTGAAAAGCATTAAACCTCCCCAGTGCTTTCCATTGAAATGATCATCCTGAAAGCTCCAGCACAGCCCTCACCGAGCTATATATAAGAATGTTTATTTTTGCTATTCCTATTATTTTTATTATTCCATAAAAGTATTGAGTAAAAACAAGCTTAGTCTAAATGAACAAAATTGTGTTTGCTGCGCTCAGAGAAAGAGGACATCAGGAAAAAAGAAAATTGTACCACACTGAGCACAGTTAAACCAATACCAGAAGCAAATGATATACTTCAGTCACTGTCACTAGCTCTCTCAGTTGCATCTTTAAAACTACAATAGAGATACTGTTTTCTTACGGCTCTACAAGCCTAGAATTTAATTTCGAATTTGCTTTAAACAGCAAAGTTTACAGCTTCTATTTAAGGGGGAAAGTTGGAAAATATGAAACCGAAGAACCAGAGAAGTGTTAAGAGCTAACAAGTATTCTTTAAAAACCACGTCTCTCAGGTTTCTCAAGCCAAATTGATGAACCTGGGGGCCTGAGTCACAAGTCTTAATTCCTATGTTCAACAAATTTGTGGAGGAAAAAAACCTCTTCTTTGGTCTTATTACAACTGCCAATCTTTTTTAATTGGGTACCAGGCATCCTGCCTTTGCATTCGGCTGCAATAGCTGAGCTGGAAACGCACAGACCCGTCCAAAAGCGAAGCAGCGTGTGCTGAGCTCTCAGAGCACTAAAACCGAGATCCACAAATATTGATGCTCAACACAACTTTTATTGATTAAGAGCACCTTATTAGCTGAGCGATGGGCACAGATACCACACTTCCACAAGGTGGGATAGGCTGCCTGCAATTCATATGCCCCAAGAACAAGCCAGAAGCAGAGGAAAATTCCAGTGTGCTGCTGGCACGTGCGCTTGCTCCTGGTGTCTGCCTTTGCTTCTCATCTAACAGCAGCTTTATCATAGAATCATAGAATCACAGAACGCTTTGGGTTGGAAGGGACCTGTAGAGGCCATCTGGTCCAACCCCCTGCAGTGAGCAGGGACATCTTTAACCAGATCAGGTTGCTCACAGCCCCGTCCAACCTCACCTGGAATGTTTCCAGGGATGGGGCCTCCACCACCTCTCTGGGCAACCTGTGCCATTGCTTCACCACCCTCAGTGGAAAACATTTCTTCCTTCTCTCCAGCCTAAATCTGCCCTCCTTTAGTTTAAACCCATCCCCCCTTGTCCTGTCACCACAGGCCTTGCTAAAAAGCCTGTCCCCATCTTTCCTCTAGGCCCCCTTGAAGCACTGCAAGGCCGCACTAAGGTCTCCCCGGGGCCTTCTCTTCTCCAGGCTGAACAGCCCCAACTCTCTCAGCCTGTCCTATCAATCTTTTGCTGTTAAGACAAGTAATGCTAACGCCAGTTAGGAAAATTTATCTAGGCGCGAATTAAGTGGCTGGATTTTTACAGGTGGATTTCATGTTGTTATTATGAACAAGATATTTTAAAAATGCAGAGAAAATCCTTGGTTGCTCTTTTTGTCCAAAAAGAGCATGTATTTTGAGGCTTTGCATGGAAGCAGACTTTCCAGCTGACCTTCATGCTGAGCAGCACCTGACCCCATAACATGTTCATCAATCATCTGGAGTGGTGGGATGCTACTTATCATGAAGAGGCCATAGCTAGTTGGCCTAAGAAAGCCTGTCGCTGCCATCACAAAGCCAAATTTTTCCTTGGTGCATCCCAGTATTGCACCAAAAGTGATCTTTCCCTGATTTCTCAAGGGCAGAATATTTATTAAAGACCACTCACAAAGAATGACATCTGTGATTCCTGGAAACTTTGAGTCTTTCTGTGAGTCTCTCCAACAAGGATGCTCCAATCCGGCAACTCCCACCCTGTGTTTTCCCACAGCCCCTGTTACCGGGCAGTATCCATACCAGATATAACCAACATTAAATGGGAGGGATGTCATCAAAGCTGCTGTCTTCTCCCTCTAGGCCGCTCTCTAATCCTCTTGACGGGAAATTATCTAGGAAAGTGAAAAAAAGACACCTACAGTGATATTGTTGAAAACCGATTGCATCTGGTTGCAGAGCCACAGTAGACAGGGAAAGAAAATGAGGTGTCGACGGCTCTGGCTACGCTCTTGCAAGTCTGCGCCTCAAGACTGGGTTTTAGGAATCTTGCAATAATACCAATACAGAATGCCCTTGGGCGTAAATTTGAAACTAAGCGCTTTCATTTCCAATACACCACCGTTCTACTTAGTTTCTTTCAACTTTGTTTCTAAAAGACTACCCAGCTATGTCAAGCCAACCTGGAGCCAAGTGCATAAGATAAGAAAAGATGAGTTTTTTCAGGACTGGAAAGGATGCAGGTGCTATCCAGGCTGCTGTTGACAGTGCAGCAGATGGCTTTCTTCTGGGTCAGTATTTCTCAGATGCAATATAATGGTTGTCCATTAATAACACACCCAGTTGAGGCAATGAGAGGAATCAAAAGGGCAGGTTATAATTAGCCTTGTGCAGCAACCAGGTACCAAAAACACAGGTCATTATTTCACCTCGTCTAAATGCTTCACATCTTAATAATAACATATACCTAGCATGTACTTTGTCTGGTCATGTAAAAAAATTTTACTTTGCTGTACTGCAAAGCTGATGCCATGTCATAGAATAGAATCATAGAACGGTTTGGGTTGGAAGGGACCTTTAGAGGCCATCTGGTCCAACCCCCCTGCAGTGAGCAGGGACATCTTGAACCAGATCAGGTTGCTCAGAGCCCCGGCCAACCTCACCTGGAATGTTTCCAGGGATGGGGCCTCCACCACCTCTCTGGGCAACCTGTGCCAGTGCTTCACCACCCTCGTTGTAAAACATTTCTTCCTTCTATCCAGCCTAAATCTGCCCTCCTTTAGTTTAAACCCATCCCCCCTTGTCCTGTCACCACAGGCCTTGCTAAAAAGCCTGTCCCCATCTTTCCTCTAGGCCCCCTTGAAGCACTGCAAGGCCGCACTAAGGTCTCCCCGGGGCCTTCTCTTCTCCAGGCTGAACAGCCCCAACTCTCTCAGCCTGGCCTCGTAGCAGAGGGGCTCCAGCCCTCGGAGCATTTTTGTGGCCTCCTCTGGCCCCGCTCCAACAGCTCCATGTCCTTCTTGTGCTGAGGGCTCCAGAGCTGGACGCAGGGCTCCAGGTGAGGTCTCAGCAGAGCAGAGCAGAGGGGCAGAATCCCCTCCCTCGACCTGCTGGCCACGCTGCTGGGGATGCAGCCCAGGACAGGGTTGGCCTTCTGGGCTGCAAGCGCACACTGCTGGCTCATGTCCAGCTTTTCATCCACCAGTACCCCCAAGTCCTTCTCCGCAGGGCTGCTCTCCACCCCCTCATCCCCCAGCCTGTATTGATATCGGGGGTTGCCCCGACCCAGGTGCAGGACCTTGCACTTGGCCTTGTTGAACCTCATGAGGTTCGCACAGGCCCACCTCTCCAGCCTGTCCAGGTCCCTTTGGATGACATCCCATCCCTCAGGCGGGACATGTTGTGTCTTAGAAGCTGCAGTGGTTTTAATTGTGGGTGAAGCAAACTGTCTATATAGAGTCATTTTAAGTGAAAGGTACAATAAGTCAGCCAGTCATTATCCCAGCTTAACGGCATTGGAGTTTCAACCACTTTATTGCAGAATCTCTTCAGTTTCTCTACTGTAACAATACAGCTCTCATTTCCCTGTGATTACTTAGTTTATCCCATCTTAAATGACTGTTGAAATACTGATAGTAAGAACATTAGAGGAAAAAAGAAAAAAAAAATCTTGCTCTTACCAACTCTCCTTATTTCTGATGGAATTGTTCCTTCCTTTGCAATGCACGTCAAAGTATTCTCAGAAAAACTATTAATGATGGGGTTTTTCCCCCCAGTACTTTAATACGAACCCTGGCGTACTGGAAGGAAATGGAGAGCAGAGCCAAGAATTGCACTGTTTTATGTAAATCTGCCACTGTTCTGGTTGCTCTTCAAGGAGTGAAGCAAGAAAAGATTCCTATTGATCTCACTGGAAAATGGATGGGGTTCCCATGGAAAGCAGATAACAGGCAAACTTCAACTCTTCTTCAAAGTTTGCTCTTTTGCCTCATTCCTTGCCAAGCCCCTGGGCTGTCTTTTTTTGAGAGATGTTCTGCTTCAAATTATAATTTTTTTTTTTTGTTTATACATATGAGTATTTTCTAGGTTTCTGGCCAGATCAGCAAAAGGATTAGATTTAATTGGCATGGCCATGCATGAAATTATTTCTTTTCAGGCAAGTAATGTTACCAATTGACATCAAGAGAAGAAATTATTAGCTCTAAAGCTGGTGAAATGTATGAAGTTAAAACCTTTTTGACTCTACCATAGCTACAGAAGTTCTCTGACATATTTCTGGAGGAAATAACCAGTAAAATTTTAATTTCTGCCTGTGTCTGTAAGAGCAGTCTACCTACCAGAAATAAAACATTCTGCCCCAGTAAGGAAATCACACACAAATTTGTTTTCATAGCTCATGGATTTCAAGAGCTGGTCAAAAGAAAAAGACAAGGGTGTAAATACCTCCTATGGACGCATCAGTTATCGGAGGACTGAAGCCTGAGGTTGTTGCTCTGACCACGGCCAGGTTGTCCAGCCAACCGTCATGCAAGTTCCTGTGACAATTCTGCAAGAAAAGTGAAATCTGCAGCCCCTGAGCTCCCTTTCAGGGAATTCTGCTGAAATGCTGGAAGTTTTTGTTCAGGTCTCTTCCTCTATTAAATCCAGTGGTGCTAACAAATACCCTGAACCTTTTACATTCAGTAAATGACAGAGCCAGACTGGGCACACAGAAATCCTTAGTCTGGTTTTGTTATAAGGCTCCTACAGAAAAAACGCGCCTTTCCCAGAAAGGACTCAAACTACTGCAGCCACACAGCTCTAAGTTCTCCAGATACAGAATTTACCTAACAAAAGCTCTCAAAACTCATTGGGAAATTGCTTTGGAGATTAAATACATAGCATGATCTGATTCAAAATGTTACAGATAACGCAATCTGCCTGCACGCACGTTGAACAAGCCTGAGTTGCCAGGGACCATCCTGCAGTCATCTATGAGATGCAGAATAAATTGTAACTGGAGGAAGCATGCTCTTGAGAGGAGCAAAAAAAAACACGTTACTGCAGACTAGTCAAGAATTATCTCCTAATGCTGTCAAAGATCAGCTAGAATGCCAGTAAATCTAGTTTACATCAAGAAAACAATAAGTTAGCTTGCTTTTATGAAGGTGGAGATAGTTTGTATTATTCTTGGTAATACAACAAAGTCAAGTAAGATCAAGCTGTGAAAACTCACTCCTTTGCTGTACCCTCGCTACTGAGCAGCGAATGTTTAAAGGTGGGATCGTTCAGGTTGGGTAAGTGTCCAAATAGCAGAGCTTCTTTGTGATGGCAGCGGGGGAAACAGAAATTTCCTAAAAGAGCTCCTTCCTCAAGGGTGCTGCTGTATGTCCTGCTGCTTCGCTGCGTTTCCAACACATGAAATGCGCGCTCCCCTTGGTGGAGGGGGCTGGTGCATTAAGCAAGCAAGGGCATCAACTTTTGGTCTGTGCTCGAGTGGCTTAAGGGAACAAACCCACTGTCACTGTTACAGAAAGGAGAGTGACTTGGATGTGGATAAGAGAAACTAGTATGAGAATAGACCCATCCCCTCTGACACAGTTCCACTTTGCAGGTGAAAACCTGCTAATTGCAGTCACTAGCAGGCTACAGGTCATGAAAACCCAAGATTGTTTTATAAATGTACCTGAAATGCAACTGCAAGTATAAATTCATACTCGCTGCATCCTTACACACCAGGAGATTCTGAGCTTCCACAAACACAGCATCTGCACAAAACCCTGAATACCTGAAAGAGTATTAATAACCTTTAGTATTTTGTTCCGAGTTCCAAATTGCTTTATTCCATTTCTTTTAAGTCAGATCTTTGGAAGGTACTGTAATTACTTGCCTGACATTCATATTTTGATTTGGCTGAAAAACACCGGGCAAGGACACAAGACTAGAGCAACACAGCATTATTGATGGTATCTAATGACTCGTTAATGGCCACAGATGGAAACTTTTGGCCACTGCTCATGGCAGTTGTCTTTTCAGTAAGATTTGATGTACTAGATCATGGATGGGGCTGGAGATTTTTTTTAAGGTAAACTATACAGCAGTTACAAACCCATCAGGGAATATTAGGCAGAACACACGCAATTAGAGTAGAAATTATATGTACTGTCAGGAATCATGATAGTTTATGCCAAACAGCTTTTATGTTCCTATAAGAATGAATTATGAATTAAACTCTTTATTTTTAATACTAGTGATTGGTATCCATTAATATGACTAACATTAGTAAGATAAAATGTACAGATACTCTCTAAATAGCAAGGATTAAACAAATTGGGAAAAAAAAAAAGAAAAAGGGGTTAAATACAGATTTTAAGGAAAGCCAAATGTGTTTCTCATACAAGGGGCTTGCAGTAACTCCGATTCATTTGGCCAAAATATTAGCTTTGGAGTGCCAAATGGGGTTGGTCAACTTGGCTTATAGCCTAATGTTGGATACATGGACTGATGATGGGGGAGTGATATTTCCTTCAAGAAAAGCCTATTTAAATGTGTCCTCTTCCTCCTTGTTTTGCAGAGTCTGTGGGGCAGTAGAGTGGAAAAGGACTTTGGAAAGTCATGTTCATGCCAGGGTGCTGGAAAGTATGTTGCAGCCTTTGGGGTTTGGCAGCTTTGGAAGGGATGCTCCGTGGATCCTTCTGGATGCGATACCCATTACGAGCTCATCTGCAAGTACAGGAGACACGATTCAGTGACGCTGAGTGTCCCCTTCAGTCCCACATACCTACCACAAGTACAGTCCTACTGGTCTGCAGCCTACCTAGTTACTGTCTTCCACAAATAAATGGAAAGGAAAAAGGAAAATCATCCCATGGCTACAGCTGTATATGGGGCATATGAAACAAGCAATTTAGGACCCTTATCAACCCAGCCTCTTTATAACCTATGTCTTTCCCAGACCCCACCTTTGACTGCACTCCTTTCCCCTGCCATGAGGTCACAGTTCAATGATGGAGGGATTGGCCTGGGGGGGACCTGGAAGAAGAGGCCAGTTTTGTCCTCTTGGTTGTCCCTCCTCTGATCTTCCTCCTGCTTCACTCACTGGCTGAGGGCCACAAATGTGCTCCAGACAGCAAGAGATGACCTTGAAAACATTCACTTCTTAACCTGCTTAAAACCAAATTGTCGTTGAATAAACCACTCTCTCATGATGACCGTGCTTAACAGTGTAATCCAACCTTTCTGTGCCATATTTCATTCCTTTTTACTGTAAGCCATTTGCAACGGGGGTCACCATTCCCTGTGTGTTTGCTAAAAGCAAGAAAGCCTGGGGATTTAAAAAGAAAAAAAAAAAAAGGAAAGGTCATTCAGGTAGGGGAAGACATACGTCTTGTGAATCAATTACAGATCTTTCATGCTGTAGCTCATTCAGCTTAGAGATGTCTCACTTTCATCCTTTGCCACCTAAGATTTTCTCGCTAAGAGAAAGTTAGTTAGTTCTTTGGAAACCGTGTATAAAGAGGTCTTACATTAGCTGCAAATCAGCTTTATCGATCCGCATGTCCTGAAAAACTTACAATAATTGAAAAAAACCCCTAAAGTTAGAATGGAGGTGAACATCTTTCTATTTGTCATGACCTACACTGAAAAATCTTCTGCTTAAACATAAAGCTTCAGATTAAGCAGTTTTCCAGGAAATTTGCAACGATTAACTATCTATGTGACCCCAGCTAAGACCAAGTCCTGAACAGAGATGCAAGCTGGTAGAACACCAGGATATAACTTCAGTAACTTAATTGCATTTCTTATTTTTGTTCCTTTTGGTGGATTCGGGGATGCTGAACATGCCATTCGCCAAGCCCCTTCTTGACTATGGTCAGATCTGGGAAAATTCATTCCATCTGTGATGCATCCCACTTTTAACATGGAATTTGGGGAATGTCAGTGGCATAGCCCTCTGCACTTCTGAACGCTGCGTGCAGTGGTTATGCAGCAAAGCGATTTTAAAATCAATGGCACAGCACAGAAGGAATGGCAAAGCTTTGAACGAGCAGCATATGAACAAGCAAAGATGCTGAAGCTGAGTGCTGATCGCTGCAATTCAGTCCCTGGGTGATTTCTAAAGACAATAATTCCAGTCTTGGAGCATCTTCATTTCTAAAATCCATCTCAAGAAAAGCTCTAGGGTACTCTAAATGGTTTGCTATAGGAGGAGTAATACAACTTGAGTCTCTACAGCATCTTATAAATGACCATAGGAAAAAAAATTACCATTTAAATATGAATGACCATTTTTGTCATGGTGGTTGCTGAGGTAAGATGCGGGTATGATAGCAACACGGGAAGGAGTCCAGCAACAGAGCTGCCTTCCCACCATATGCCACAGAGCTTGCAACGCGCTGGCTCCTGGGAAGGAGGATATTTCAGCCCTCTCCCCCAAAGAAATCTGTCCAGTAGTACGTACAGATGCGGTCCCACCCCTACGATGCCATTATATGAAGCTTGTTCCTCTTTCTTTCCCATCCTATGCAAGAGAAACAAAGGCGAGATGGCAGTCTCCACTGATGGAGAGGGAATTGAGGCACAGTGGCTGCCTTAATTTTATCAAGGGTCCTGTAGCCATGACAGGAGTGGATCTGTAAAATGCAGCAGTCGGCTCTGAAGATGAAGCATCCTCACTGTGTTTTACCTGTTTTTACTTTGGTACTGTGCACTGAGCACCGGTGGGTGACGGGCGTGTGTTGGACGCAGCTGAGTTGCATCCCAAACGAAACCGATTTGCACGTGCCAAAACCACTCTACAACACACAAGTGCAGTAAAGTGAGGATGATCAGAGCTTTACCTTAAAAGTGCGTTCCTGGTCCAAACTAAAACATTAGGACAGCTGCACACAGAAGGAACCGCCGGCCAACAACCGAGATCTATGGAGGGCTGAACTGAACCGCAGTCCCTTGGGTCCAGTCAAGGACGCTTCTGCATCAAAAGAAGCGTGGCCAGCAGGTCGAGGGAGGGGATTCTGCCCCTCTGCTCTGCTCTGCTCTGGGGAGACCTCACCTGGAGCCCTGCGTCCAGCTCTGGAGCCCTCAGCACAAGAAGGACATGGAGCTGTTGGAGCGGCTCCAGAGGAGGCCACAAAAATGCTCCGAGGGCTGGAGCCCCTCTGCTACGAGGCCAGGCTGAGAGAGTTGGGGCTGTTCAGCCTGGAGAAGAGAAGGCCCCGGGGAGACCTTAGTGCGGCCTTGCAGTGCTTCAAGGGGGCCTAGAGGAAAGATGGGGACAGGCTTTTTAGCAAGGCCTGTGGTGACAGGACAAGGGGTGATGGGTTTAAACTAAAGGAGGGCAGATTTAGGCTGGATAGAAGGAAGAAATGTTTTACACTGAGGGTGGTGAAGCACTGGCACAGGTTGCCCAGAGAGGTGGTGGAGGCCCCATCCCTGGAAACATTCCAGGTGAGGTTGGACGGGGCTCTGAGCAACCTGATCTGGTTCAAGATGTCCCTGCTCACTGCAGGGGGGTTGGACTGGATGGCCTCTAAAGGTCCCTTCCAACCCAAAGCATTCTGTGATTCTGTGATAAATACCTGAAAATCCAGCCTTTCTTTCTACGGCTGTTGTTTGTACGAGCACCACTTTTCAGCAGGTCTGTAACTCAGACGGGATGATTTCTTTTCAATTAAAATCTGTGTCCAAGGTATCGGCTGTCAACATTTTAGAAAAATACCAGAAGTCTTGCATTTCATCAAAGTGAGCTAATAAGAATATAAGGCACTTTTTCATATGCATTTTTATAATACTTAATTTGTTCATCTATTTGTCTTTGCACACTGCAGTAATAACTTGTCTTCGTGTCTGGCTTATACAAAGATGTGTCAATACGCTACTTGTTAGCACCACGATACGATTAAGAGAAACGACTCTAAAAATAATTCTTGATATATAAAAATTCCTTCTTTTTTAAACAGGAAATTCCCTTTATCAGTAATAAATTTTCAGGGTTTTTTGATTTCTCTACTTGGGGAAAGAAGGGATAAAACCTAGCAATAAAGAGAATCTACAGAGTTTAATAAAATTAGTAAGCAAGAAGTAGACATCAAACTACGCGATTACATTGTCACGTATCTCCCTCAGCCTTCCTTTCTGCTGCACCAACCAGATGAGCGTGCTTTGCTCCTGAAGCTAGGCACAATTAATCAACGTAGTTAAAGTACAATTAAATTAACATTTTACAAATCCTCCTGCTAACCTATTTAACTTAATAATCCCACGAAATATCCAGAGGCGCAGATACCCAACGTACTCGTGGCATGTTCAACACCACCGTGCACAATACCATAAATGCTGGATCTGCGCAAACCGTGCAATAGCAATTCCAACAGACCAGGGATAATTTACATCCACTGAGGATCCGGTTCAATTATCCTGACCAAGAATAATTTGCAGTCAGGAGCACAGAAATTCCCAGACTGGAACAGAGCCAAATGACTGACTTCTAGCAGTTACTAGCGGAGATTTTCATAGGGAGCTACATGAAACACCGCTAACAGACAGGTGAAAAAATCTGCTGCTGACAATAAGTTTCATGCTAATCCTAGAAGAGGGAGATTGGTTTAAATGCCATGAGAGGGAATTCCTTCTCACCCTTTAATTAGAAGAACTCTAGCTATTTTAATTATCCAGCAAAACATGCATTTGGTAATGCTGATTCTTTAGTCGCATCATTTTGTGGTTCCACAGGCTCAGTATAAACTGCATAAAGGAATATTTTTTTCCTCTCAGCGTTTCTTGCCTTTGAGTTTCATTGAATTTCCTCCCCTTCTTGTGCTCAGACACCAGGGACGGATGCCTGCGTTTTCAGGCTGTGCCCCTTAGACCAGCCTTTACAGACACACTCAGACCTTATGTCCCCTCTGAGAACAAAGGTGATTTCAGATGCTCTTCGGAGAAGAGGTTTGCTTACCTCAGCCTTTATCATTTGTCTTGCTCTTCTCAACCCTTTCTAGTTCTGCAATATCTTTTTAACAAATATCACACAGGGCTCCCATCCAAGCCACATCATTGATTTCAAATGTTTTGTGAGATTGGCCCTGAAGGTCTCTCTCACAGCCCTTTCTTACCCTGCTATCCCGCTTTTTATTTTTTTGTAGCCACGCTGAACAGAGACTCTCACTGCAGCACCTGCACTAACAATTCGGTCCTGTTACTGAAGCAGTAAAATCCTTAAATCCTACAGACTGTTAAAGTTTTGCTTCAGCTGACTCTTCAGTCTCACGTGCCCCCAGGGTGTCCCGGAGCGTTTAGATCTGTTTGACGTCCCACCAGTCTTTTGTCAATGTGGCTATCCTGGAAAAAAAGAAAAAAATACTTTGCTCCCTCGGACATTTTGCTAGCTCAGAGCTTACCTTTCCAATTATTATTATTTATTAATACTTTTCTTAGTGGTTTTTGGGGAGGATTACTAAGAAATGGATTAAAACACAAATCCCTCTGTAATCCTTTTGCCATGATGAGAATGAGCTTGCTATTCTTATCCCTTTTTTTAGGTCCTTGCCTGTGATATTTCTCTCAGGAGAACGGCCAGCAGGCTTGCGTGGCTACAGAGCCACTGTCCCGTTTTGCCCTCGCTCTGTCCCCATCCCCTTTCTTCTCCAGGCAAAGGATTGTGTAGGCTCCAGATTACAATGCACGGAGCTCCTCAGCGCTTCTGCATCTTACATTTCCATGATGATCCATGTCTGGGAAAACGGCAGCCCTCATCTCACGACCGCAGTAGGAACTACCACAGAGTCACAGTTACTTTTAGCAGGGCCTGTGGTGACAGGACAAGGGGTGATGGGTTTAAACTAAAGGAGGGCAGATTTAGGCTGGATAGAAGGAAGAAACGTTTTACGCTGAGGGTGGTGAAGCACTGGAAGGGGTTGCCCAGGGAGGTGGTGGAGGCCCCATCCCTGGAAACATTCCAGGTGAGGTTGGACGGGGCTCTGAGCAACCTGATCTGGTTCAAGATGTCCCTGCTCACTGCAGGGGGTTGGACCAGGTGGCCTCTACAGGTCCCTTCCAACCCAAACCATCCCAGGATTCTATGATTTCCCTGCATTTTTCCATTCCTGTATGAAAGGAGAAAAATCACCTCATACAGAGTCGTCTTTAGTCTTGCATAGAGTCCACAAAGAGAGGTCCATCAAGAGTTGCTGCATATAGAGAAGCCTCATCTGGCATAGAAAATCTCTGAAACTCAAAAGAGATGGAGACAGGAGGAGCTTTGGGGAGAAAACATTAATTTCGATATTCAGGTTTAATTTGTGTGTCCTCCCCTGGGCACTCATTCAGGTTTGTTTTTTCTGTCCTTCCCTGGGCATGCACAGACAATGTAACACCGGGAATTTCTGAGGAACACCACTGCAGCTTCCTTTTCCCCACAATGCTGTCTTGAAATTAATTATTTCTGCCTATTATCATCAAGAAATCTATTTTTTTTTCTTATTAACAAAGAAACATAGATCAGATCAGCCAGTTTTGGAAGAAAAGCCTTTTTTTTTTTAAAATGAACTATACCCTGCTCAGTTAAAACTGTCTTTTCCTAATGCAGACTGTAAAATATTCGTTTCTTAATAGCAGATTCAGCTCTCCTCAAACCCAATATAGCGTTATGCAGATGAGTTCCCTTTTTTTGCAGACATCATGGAAAGGAATTCCAATGCTAGATGGTAAAAACTTCAGAATGTTTGAAATATGAGAATATTATAATTGTAGTTTAATATGCTAATGGGAACTGGGAAGAATTTAAGTAATTTGCCCATATATTACTACACCCTCTGTGGCAGGGTAATGTGGGAATTTGGACACCATTATTAATTGGACACATTGCCTGGAATTTATTGGACATAACCATTAAGTGGAAACATCGCTTGAAGTTGAGAATAATAAACTCTCAAAACCGGGTTTACTTTCTCCAATCGTTCCTTAAAAACCATTTCAATCACCAAAAAATGCATCTGAAAATACTATTAATTAAAAGCATAGATTTTATTTGGTGGTTTGAATCTTTCAAGGTGAACGAGATGGAAATTAGACTGAAAGCTTCTCTACTAAATGCTGAAGTTCACTGTATGTACTCACACTTTACTAGCCACACATTTAGACAATACTGAGATGTCTTTCACAACGATATCATCTATCCCTACCACATTCTGTCCAGGGTCCCACAAATGCATCACTGTGAATCCAACTGCCTAATGCTTCCACATTCTGTCATCCAGAGCTTCTCAATTTATGAAGTGCTGGTGCTTTAATTTAAGGGATATTTTTTTAAACCAGTTTTGCTAAAACAGTGCAAGACTCCATAGGGATAACCTCATATTAGCTTAATCCAAACATTTCATTGAGCTTCTGTTGATTGGGAAGAGGTTTAAGTAAAATGCAATTGGCCATTCTTAAAATGGAATAAATTTTTCTACAAAAAGGTAAGTGGCGGTTTTGCCAAACTGATGTAATTTTCCCTGTGCATAAGCAAACCTCAGCTTGTGAGCTACTCCTCTTAGCTCAGAGTTTGTCCTCAATATCCATCCACCTCTTCACCACAAGCTAAATGAGGACCAGCAGCTTGGAGCCACAGGCAGCTTTCCCCCAGGCAACCCCCTCCAGTCTTGCCCAACTCCAAATCCATCACCGCTTGCCACAGCCACTTATTCCCTGTTGACCA
Organism: Balaeniceps rex; assembly: GCA_013401315.1. Classification (NCBI taxonomy): domain Eukaryota; kingdom Metazoa; phylum Chordata; class Aves; order Pelecaniformes; family Balaenicipitidae; genus Balaeniceps; species Balaeniceps rex. The sequence goes on along the minus strand of VYZW01009119.1, from coordinate 102,866 downwards.
CTGCCCTCAAATTCACAGAGCTTACACCCTGAAGGGGCATGGGCAGCATCTTTCTGCCCTCCTCTATAACACCTCTTCATCTGCACCCTCCTACCCACCTGCCCAGCCCAGCCATTTCATCTCCAGCCTGCACTCCATCCCGGGTGGTTAGTCAAGTGGGTCCTGTTCTGCTTCTCTTGACACCTTCTGCTGAGCAGGCTGCGTCCAGACCATCATGGCAGAAGAACTTCAGAGAGAAAGCCTCATTCTGCAAATACTTAGCTCAACTCCACCTTCAGTTTTGGGTAATAATCCTAGGAAGGCATAGACAGGTAGAAAATTACTTTCTTCTATCTCCTCCCCGCTTATTTTGAGATTCACTGTTAAACAAATCATCCTCAGCTCTAGATCAGGAGATGGGAAAATAAATACCCTTCACGCCGTCTTATATCTACACCAGTATAATACCAAATAAATTCCCTAATACCATGAAAGAACTGAAATAAAGGGACTGGAACAAATAGCTCTGTAATACCTGAATTGCATCCGCAAATATGAGATTGCCGGAATTTTATGAAAGGAATTGTTCAGAATTTTGCCCTTTGAGTACTTCTAGGAAGCAATGTCTAATACTAGCTACATGAGCACGCAAGCTTTGTTTGAAAAGCCTGCCTTGGCTGGCATTTTTTTTCTGAGCCGTTATTGCCTTTACTCTCTCCTGGTTTTGGCTGGGTTAGAGTTAATTTTCTTCCCAGTAGCTGGCACAGTGCTGTGGTTTGGATTTGGGATGAGGATAATGCTGATCACACACTGATGTTTCGGTTGTTGCTGAGCAGTGCTGACACCAGTCAAGGACTTTCCAGCTTCCCGTGCTCAGCCAGGGGCACAAGGAGCTGGGAGGGGGCACAGCCAGGACAGCTGACCCAACCTGCCCAAAGGGCTATTCCATACCATATGGCGTCATGCCCAGTATAGAAACTGGGGGAGTTGGCCGGGGGGGCAGCGATCGCTGCTGGGGACTGGCTGGGCATCGGTCGGTGGGTGGTGAGCGGTTGCATCACTTGGTTTCTTTTCCCTGGGTTTTGTTTGTCTCTCTTGTTTTCCTTTTCATTGCAATCTTTATTACTACTACTACTACTATTATTATTATTATTTTATTCAACTATTAAACTGTTCCTGTCTCAACCCATGAGTTTTCTCACTCTTGCCCTTCCAATTCTCTCCCCCATCCCACCGGGGAGGACGGGAGGGTGAGCGAGCGGCTGCGTGGTGTTTGGTTGCTGACTGGAGCTAAACCACGACAACTCACTAGATGATGGCACATTGCAGGGAATCATAGGTTCAGCGCAGTATTGATCAAGTCAGTGCTGATATAGCAGAAATACCTGGGAAGCAAGCACAAAACCTGTGCTTGGGACTGCAGCCTGCAGGGCAGGCTGCCCGCCATGGCAGAGGGGAAGGAGGAAGCTGGGTGGATGCAGAGGAATTGGGTGCTCTTCTCCTTTTTCCCCCGGCAGGGGCACAGCAGCTATATTCTCCGCAGGCTTCCTAAATTCCACACAGAGTCCTGCTTCTTCCAAGAGCACCACTATTTACAGCATGTCCTACAGTTCTGCTCCTCATGGCATGGGATAACAATTCAGCCTCCACCATCTGGAACATGACAGGTTGACCATTTCCAATATTTTTTTTCCCCACTCAAGAAAAAAGACAGAGAAAACCAAGTATCCATGACCCAGAGCTGGCTCTAACCAATCCTCTTACCAGAAAATAGTTTGGACCCATATAAAAAAACCTGTAGAAATATTCCGTTCTGAGATCAAATTTAAAAGATTATCGGTGGCTTTGGGGTTTTACCCCTCCCCCCAAAGTCAAAGCAATTTAAATCAAAGATGCATGAAGAATTTTTTTTTTATTTTTTAATCTTTTGTATTTCCAGCTGATGATTTTGAGGGTTTAGGCTTTTAATTCCTATTTAAGGTTGCTTTATTATTTCAGAATGTTTTAGGGAATCTCAGCTCCTCCAGGACTGAATAATACCTCTCTGCCAGCTCTGGCTCCAGGGCCAGGTACATTTTCACTGCCTGCAACCACAGGAGAATCTTGCTGCAGACAAGAGGCCATGCACATGCGCGCACGAAGCAAGCGAGCATGCCCAGGGAGGAGCTGGCTCTGCCACGATCTCACCACCCCTGAGATGGAGCTGGCAGGAGATGGAGAGCCTGAGACACACAACCACCTCAGGGAGCGTGCTGGTGATGCTGAATTATTTTTGCTACCTTCATGCGCTCACCACTTGACTTTGCAAGATGCAGAGCAGCCAAGGTTCACGTCATCAGCTGTAGCAGATGGAAATACGTACCAGTCCTACAACGGGACTATAGCCCAGGCAATTATATAAAGGAGAGAGCAGGGACACAGGGCCACAAGCTTATGGAGACATCTGGATCCACAACTGGAAGCACTGAGACATCAAGCGATCACAATAGATCAACCCAAGTTAGGGATTTTGTAGAGCTCAGGTGTAGGGAATGGAGATGTGTCTCCCAGCCTGCCCCATGTACACCCTAAACTGGTGAGCCCGCACTGGACTGCACTGATTTATTGCTGCAGATTGGCATTAGTATTGTAATTTCTGCTTCATGCTTATAGTGACATGCAGACCTTCTTCAGTAAAGGATTTCTAGAGGAAATATCCCATTTCTGAAGTCCCAGTCTTTCCTAGTAACTCCCAAAGTATGGAACAAAATTAACCAAAGCGATAGTAATTTATCCTCTCCTCCTGCCCGAGATGGACCAGCCCAAGGAGAGGATGGAGAAGGAGCCCTCCCAAAGGGAAGATTACCACCCTACCTTGCAGGGCTTTCTGAGGGGTGTTTCTCAACTAGCAAGCTGTTAGGTCATTAGAGAAAAGCGAAGAGATCCAGACACATTTCCGATTTATATCCAGTTAGTCAAAGCGTGTGGCTACATGACTCGGGGCAGAAAACTAATACAGATACGTACTATGAGTGGTTAAGGAGAGAAAGAGCCAACATACAAACAGACCCAACGCTTCTGTAGTCACAGGAGGTTTCGAGTTTGGGGTTTGGTTTGGTTTGTTTTGTTTTTAAATGAAAGCTGGATTATCTCCCCGCTGCAAGGGAGAAGTATTTACAGTGTAATCGTGCACAGGTTCCTCCTTATTCACAGGAACCATAGCAAAGACTATCTGCATTTCTCCTGTTGCCCAAGGATGCAAGATACTTTCCTAAATTACAGTTCTGTCTCTGGAAACATATATAGTTTTCCTGCACCTTTCAGGGAGCTTTTCTTTCCAATCAAAGCACAAAAAGAAAACGCCATAACCAAAATTACAGTCACTCAGGAGGGAGAAAATAAAAGGCATGAGAAATCATGAAATCCAGGACTGGCTCAGAAAAAACAGACACGACTATAAGCTCCCAAAAATGAGTGCTACCTTCTTACTCCTGGGTGTGTACGTAAAAAGACCAAATAATATTTTTTTAATAAGCCACCAGGAATCATCACAGGTAAACGTATGACACAGCCTGAGACCTCATAGATACCTGGGTAACAATCTACATTTTTCTGATAGCTAAGTTAGTGTCCAGCTCGAGAGGGAGAAATGCAACAGCGACCTCCTAAAGAAAAAAAATACGTCACCCATTTGACTTGAGCCTTTTTTTGTTTTGTTTTTAAACGTTGCAGTGCCCGTACGCTGTTCTCATCCCTACTTGGCACACAGAGACTCTCCCATGCCTAAGCATGCAACTCCCACCTCGTCTCCTGCTTCTTATCACTGGAATGCCTATGATAATTTAATGAGAAACTGAATCAACCCAAATCATACTGAGAATTTTTCCCTACTGTTCTGACAGTCCTACTGCTTATACCCAAGTCGTTTCAAGTATGCTCATAAATGGAGCTGCAATGCCTTCCTCACATATCAGATGTCTGATGAAGATATTGCTTCTTGTCCCTCAGGACCCTGATTGGCAGTTTCTTTCAACTTGAAGAGCTGCGGAAGACATTTGGGAGCTCACAGGATCAAAAATTGGTCTCAGTGTGTGATATATGATGGGAGCTGCAACCTCCACAAGTTTGACTTAAATGACCCTTTCTCCCTTGCTCTGCCCACGCTGTCTTTAATGCGTATGCAATGGGACCAGAAATGACCACTGACCATGACAATGACACTGGCAGCTCCCTCTTCTCTTTCCAGTGTTTTCCCAAAAGCTAGAAGACATTTGCAGTCACTGAAGAAAGGTGGGGTGGTTTTTTAAGACCACAGGAAAAAAAAAAAAACGAGAAGAAAGCTCTGAAAATTAGGAAATTCAACCTGAGCGTGAAGAGCCAAGCCTGAAGACCAGTTTCCAATTTAACCCTGCTGCTGTGATTGTCCGTTCCTTTCTTTCAGTTCCAGCAGTCGCCTGTGCTTTCTCAGGCTGAAGTGAACTACAGCCTCCTCCCAGCCTGCAGGAAGCCTCCTTGCCTTGGGGTTTGCTCCCAGGACAGGTAGCTTTCCTTTTCCTTTCAGGTGTTTCCTCCATCGCATGCATCCATCTGCCTCCCTGAGCATCCTCGCAGATGCTCACCAGACACACCAGAAGGGTACCCAAAGCCCAACATGCTTAGGGATGCTTGGGGAAGATGTGTTTTTCCCCTATTCTCCTTTTCAGGAGGCTTCAGCCACAGCCAAGGAACAGCGGTCAGCACAGGACAAACACGCAGCCTCTTTCTCTAGTGCGTGTCCTTTTCAGCCGGGAACAAACTGGTTCAACTGGGAGATGGACAACTCCCCTACTTCTGCCACAAGAAAGCCACGAATTAACTCTGATTCCTCCACACTTCATTTCCATAGTGCAGTTTGCAGCTCCTCAACACCTGGCTAGATGGTGTGTGGCAGCTTTTAGGAGCAATCCTGGACCAAGGTCATTTTCTGTCCCCTTATAACACGCCACATCTCTCCTTTGGTCCCCCTGGTTCCCCTTCTCCATCCTGGTGTGGCACCTTAGACACAGGTTCCGGTCATTCTGGATGTTTCTGCACAGCCCCCTCAGATGATGGGAACAGGGCCCTTAGAAGGTCCATTAGCTCATATTTTAATCCATACCCATAGCATTTCTAGGCACCTTCTAACCCTCAGCAAAGACCTGTCTCCCTGAAGCACATTTCCCTTGTAAAAATGATGTCTTCTGTGTCTCCAAAATAACAATTTCTCTTTCATCATAGGGGGAAGAAAGAACAAACTGATCAAGCTGATTCTTTTCAAAGGATTTTTTTTTCCTTTGTTTTTGTGGTGATGCTACCATGAAAATCTCCTAGTTCCACTCAACAAGATGCAAGAAAAGCAAGCACAATTGAATTTGCTTACTTTCACACTTAGAGTAAGACTCTACTGCGGAGTCAGCATGTTCTTGCAGTAGAGATCACTTGGCCTGAATGTATTAAAGACAGGTGGAAAAAAAAGGATATTGTGGCTTGTTCTAAATACACAGTGTCCTCCAAGGAAAAAAAGCTCTTCCCATTAAATACTATTACTCAAAAAAGAAATTAAAAGGTGGAAAGTAACAAAAAATGGCAAATGTTTTTATGTTATAACCTCTACACTGCCCTCAGACAACGCGAGAAAACTGCACAAAATACATAGGATAGCAGCAAAGTTGAAAGCAGTCTTAGTCCAGGGCCAGCACTCTCACCAGCATCCAAAAAAAAAGAAAATATGCATTGTTGGGACAACCCAGCAAAGCTGCACCTCTTTTGTGGAAGAGCAGAGGGAAAATCTGTTGTTCTCTGGGACCTGGAGGTTGTAGGATGTTTCGTAGCTCCCTGCAGAGGTCTTTCTCCTCTTGGTTTCTCCCTAAAGGAGTCAGTGCAGGTTAGAGGTGCTGCCTTCAGCCCTCTGCTCACCCCTCCCAGACACGGGTCAGCCTGATAGAGTACGGCACCGCAGGGAATCAGTGCTGGAAGGGACTTGGAGAACCCCCTTCCCTGTAATCAATGGCAGTCCTGCAAGCTGTTTGTCCAACTTCTTCCTCAAGACCTCTAAAAATGCAGACTGCACATCTCCATATGTGGTCCAGTCAGACGTTTCAACCTCTTTTCCCACTAGATTTGGGGGTTCCTAGGATCTAAGGTGCATCTCTGCCGTACACTAAGTTTAGCATCACTCTCTAGAGAAGAAGGTCACTCCTCCTCACACACAGAGGAGACGCTGCAGGAAAATGAGGGATTACTCAAATATTTTACTGCAGGTTTGCAGACCAGGAGGGTGGGAAGGGGAGGGCCTGGCTACCCTGCCCTTTCCACATGGGTGGAGAGGCACCAGCTGTGCTCTATCTGGAGAGTCATTCAAACACCCTGAGAATTACCGGGTTGTGGGAGACACAGAATATATTTGCAGATTGGGTTCTCTGTACCTTTGAACAAAGTGTTGGGATTTTTAAACTGGAAGGGAACTGAGAGGGTGTAGAAGAGGTTGGTGATGGGTGTGCACAGGGATTTCCACTTCTTCCCAAGCTCAGTCCTTGCTGATGAGCCAGCAGGCACGCAGGGGCTCCCAGCTAACCAGCGTCCCAGCATGTCACTACCATGGTCACATCACCAAGGCAATAACTCCGCCAAAGGGGAGGTTCTGGTCATTCCCTTCTGGCTAAAACAAGAGACAAGGCAAAGTGCAGGGTCCTGCACTTGGGCCACAACAACCCCATGCAATACTGCAGGCTTGGGAAGGAGTGGCTGGAAAGCTGCTGGGCAGAGAGGGACCTCGGGGTGTTGGTCAACAGCCGACTGAACATGAGCCAGCAGTGTGCCCAGGTGGCCAAGAAGGCCAACAGCATCCTGGCTTGTATCAGCAATAGTGTGGCCAGCAGGAGCAGGGCAGTGATCGTCCCCCTGTACTGGGCACTGGTGAGGCCGCACCTCGAGTGCTGTGTTCAGTTTTGGGCCCCTCACTCCAAGAAGGACATGGAGGTGCTGGAGCGTGTCCAGAGAAGGGCAACGAAGCTGGGGAAGGGTCTGGAGCACAAGTCTTGTGAGGAGCGGCTGAGGGACCTGGGGTTGTTCAGCCTGGAGAAGAGGAGGCTGAGGGGAGACCTCATCGCCCTCTACAACTGCCTGAGAGGAGGTTGTGGTGAGGTGGGGGTCGGTCTCTTCTCCCAAGGAACAAGCGATAGGACGAGAGGCAATGGCCTCAAGTTGTGCCAGGGGAGGTTTAGATTGGATATTAGGAAAAACTTCTTCCCGGAGAGGGTTGTCAAGCACTGGAACAGGCTGCCCAGGGAAGTGGTGGAGTCCCCATCCCTGGAGGTATTTAAAAGCCGGGCAGACGAGGTGCTTAGGGACATGGTTTAGTAGTGGACAGGTACGGTTGGACTCGATGACCTTAAAGGTCTTTTCCAACCAAATGATTCTGTGATTCTATGACTCCCTCAATCTGCAACCAGATGTTAGGAAATATAGTTTCTCCTGAGGACAAAAGCTCTCCCCCATGACCACCAGCAGAGCTGCCTCACTGCACCCCAAGTCCAATCCACCCTACAACAAATGCAGACAGCTAAGCTGCTCACGTGAGCTGTCCCATAGGGGAATTTCTGCCATCTTCAGCAGTTCCCCCATGGCAGACCTTGTCGGAAAAAGCACTTTGTGCATTGGCCATGCAATGTTTCAGTTCAATGGCACATTTGTTTCAAAAACCCTGACTTTGACTGCCTGTAAATTGTTCTGCTGACACTTCTCTCATTCTGCTCCTAACAGTGTGCATCTTTCAAACAGGGAATGGCCAAAATAGGAGGGGGCGGCGGGGGGGGAATATCGAAAAGCAAACCTTCAATCTCATCTAAGCCACAAAACACAAGCTGCTGACGGAGGCGATCATTCAAAGGGGGTTGAAGCCCAAGTCTCCAGATAAACTGCACATGCAAATAACAAGGTGTAAAAAGCCCTGCGCAAATATGCAGCACTTCCACCGCATCTGCAATCGCAAAGACATTTGAACCACTTGTAGCAAAGCCTGCCCTTTGCCTCAGCCCCCACTGACAGCAGGGAGCCTCCACCTCCGACCCAGGCGTACACAGAGCTCTCTCCTTGACAGCTTTGTGGGCACGTTCAATGCCTAAAGTCAAATTTCCCTGCTCCCAGCACTCTAAAGGTTAAACCCAGGCCAAATGTCTTACTTTCTAAATACATTTCACTCAAGTTAGTAACCTTTCACAACAAATAAGGCAACAAAGGGTTCAACCGTCAGTCATGTCATGGGCTGTTAGAAAATGTGTCAATACAGGGGAATGAACCAGCAGGTGAATCTGTTGTAAAACAGCACTTGAGAGGCGAAATGTCCTGGGATTGAAAGGACAGATAGGAAATGGTTAGTGACCACAATATTCCAGCAAGGAAACCCCTTATCGTCAACTACAGCTTTCCAAATTACAAAGCAAGGACGCAGGTCAGCTGCACGTGAGCTGCCTTAATTTAGTTGACCACAGTAAACCTCTGGGCAGCTGAGGATGACAGCTATTGACTGTCACTCAAGTTCACCTCGTCTGCCATCATGAACTCAGGTGCACTTGTGGCTCCGGTACTCACCAGATACTGTACTTTCTTCCTCTTCCCTGGTTACCAGGGTCGTGCATACAGCCTGGCCTACGTTCTTAGCTGGCCAACCAATCATTCCTTTTTCTGGGACACAACAGGTTTTCAATTATTTTGATCAGAATCATAGAATCCTCGAATGCTTTGGGTTGAAAGGGACCTTTAGAGGCCATCCAGTCCAACCCCCCTGCAGTGAGCAGGGACATCTTGAACCAGATCAGGTTGCTCAGAGCCCCGTCCAACCTCACCTGGAATGTTTCCAGGGATGGGGCCTCCACCACCTCTCTGGGCAACCTGTGCCAGTGCTTCACCACCCTCAGTGTAAAACATTTCTTCCTTCTATCCAGCCTAAATCTGCCCTCCTTTAGTTTAAACCCATCCCCCCTTGTCCTGTCACCACAGGCCTTGCTAAAAAGCCTGTCCCCATCTTTCCTCTAGGCCCCCTTGAAGCACTGCAAGGCCGCACTAAGGTCTCCCCGGGGCCTTCTCTTCTCCAGGCTGAACAGCCCCAGATCTCAGATAACCATCTCCAGAAAAGAACCAGTTAACTACCTGGCGGAGAAGAGCACGCCCACCTTTTCTATCTCCTCCACACCCCACTAGAAGAAAAAGCCTTCACAAAGTAGATGTTAAGAGATACAACTAACATTAAGGAACCACCAAGAACAGCAGAAACTGATAAAGTTTCTCTAGATAGCACTGCCTTTCCGATAGATGGGAAATTCATAGGAACGGATAGATTGGAAAACATCATGGATTTTCCTAAGCAGCTAGGACTACCTTGTGATATTTAAACAGAAGGATATTGCCTGCTCCACTTTTTCCATGTTACAGGAGCATTAGCCATGCCACGAAGGAGTCTGGAAAACTAAATACAGAAAGCTCCCAGAATTACACAGAATCCTAATGCCCAGGCCAGCACTCTGTATATCTGAAGATGAAACAAAAAGAGGCAGTGAAGATCAAATAGCTGCCTGCAGAGCCTGCTACCAATTCCAGCCTTTTTGCTAATACAGTCCCATGAGAACAAGAAGCTAAAGAGGAAAAATTTTAAGCATAAAGTCTGGCAAGGAAGGACAGAGAGAGATGCTTTTACTTGGAGCTTCAGCCTCTTCTTTCACTGCACAAGACCACAAAGAATACGTCTGTAAGACGCTAGGTAGAGGTGTGGAGGGATATTCAAGCTGTCTCTGTTAAGTTAGCTCCGGTATTGGAAGCAACACTGCCAGGTTACCATGGCATTCCTCCCAGACTAATAGTCACTGTTTCTCAGCAAGGCTACGTGACACAAACAAAATGCCACCTCAACGTGGTGGAAATTCCCCAAACACCAACTAATTCAGAATGAGCTCAGGTCTGGCTACTCAGCTCTGCATCGTACAAATGCTCTTCATGGGATGACTCCAAAGGGGTGCCAGCAGGTACCAACACTGTGTCTGAGAAGGTCAGCCCCAACCTTGCCTCTGCTCTGCAAACCTTCCCAGGAAGCTGCAGCAGGTTCACATCATCAAATCCAAACACCCATTTTCAGGAGTAACACAGGGAACAGATGCCTCTGGTCATTCCTCTGTAGGTGACCCATGCCCATCTCAAAGCTCAGACCTCCAGAGCACAGAAGAGGTACGGGAATTCTGGCTGCTCTTGCTTTTTGGGGACGTAGATAAACTCTTCTTTGGCTTCATTCAGAAGAGAAACACCGTGAACATGCACATTGCAGACCTTGCCCAGTGTGTGGCCATGTCCTCAGCTCTGCTCCAGCTGCTCCACATCACTCCACAATGTGCTTAAACACTCTTTGAGGATTCCCCTTTTGCATGGGTTTGGAAGTGAACATAGATTGTGGAGTTTTAAGGATGAGCTTTATCTCCTGCCATGTGGGAAGATTGCTGGGACCTCCCAAACAGGCCTTTTTCCATCCCTACTCATTGGATACCATCAGAGAAACAGCTTCCTTCTCCCTCTAACAGCCATCCTGCTTGTGGGCTCAGCAGGGTATAGGAGCACTTCTCTGCCCCTTAATAATCTGTTGCTCTGTCACTTGGCCTTGTATTTACTATCTGCTTTCATGATTTAGTCAACCTGTCCGTATAGCTGCAAAAAAACCTGGGTGCCATGAACTCCCTACATGTCCAGCCTTACGTTTATTACTTTGTACAGTATTCCTGTAGTGCGAGAGGAGGGCAATGCTTCTTTGGGTTTGCCTTTCCAAAGAACAGTCATTAAAGATCATCAGCTGACTAATCCTGGCCATAGCAGAAGAGCAGGATGGCTGCAACCGAGGCAAGGCAAGGTTGCTGTGTCTTGATTGCATGTGGGCAGTCATTACCAAGGAGATCACCTCGTAGCAGAGCTGTTCATGCGAGGGTAGGCTTTGAGGACACACCAGAGAAGAGCAGATGCTATAAACAGGTAAGCCTGCTCTGAATGGATCAGAACCACCAGAAGGAGGAGATGGAGGAGTGCTCTCTCAGAAATGGGACCTGAAACCTCTCAAGGCAATGTTCAAGAATAGTGTAACCATAAAACCATAGAATCATAGAATATCTCAAGTTGGAAGGGACCCATAAGGATCATCAAGTACAACTCCCTGCTCCTCGCACGACTACGTAAAACTAAACCAGATGACTAAGACACTCCTTGAACTGATGGGCTTGGTGCTGTGACAACTTTGCTGGGGAGCCTGTTCCAGTGACAGACCACCCTCTTAGTGAAGAACTTTTTCCTAATGTCCAATCTGAACTTCCCCTGATGCAGCTTCATTCTATTTCCTCACGTCCTATCGCTGGTCACCAGAGAGAGGAGATCAGCACCTCCTCCCCCACTGCCCCCCTGGAGGAAGGTGTAGACTGAGATGAGATTGCCCCCCAGCCTTCTCTTCTCCAAGCTGAGCAAACCAAATGACCTCAGCCACTCCTTGTAAGTCTTGCCCTCAAGGCCTTTCACCATCTTGGTCACCTTCCTCTGGACACACTCCAATAGTTTGATGTCCTTCTTATATCGAGGCACCAAAAACTGCACACAGTACTCGAGGTGGGACCACACCAGTGCAGTGTGGAGTTGGACAACCACCTCCCTCGACCTGCTAGCTCTGCTGTGCTTGATGCACCCCAAGACATGGTTGGCCCCTTTAGCTGCCAGGGCACGCTATTGACTCATGTTCAGAGTAACACATCACTCTCTCCCTGAATCAGGCACCTACAAATGCCAGAACCTGCCAGCAGGGTGGGACGTGTTCCACTTCTGGAACACATTCTGCAAGGCAAGAAGACCTGCAGGATAGTCAGCGTATATCATCTAAAGGTAGGATTTTGCCTTTTATATTTGCCCTCACCCTGTGCTCTTGGGATATCAAAAGTGGTGCATGCAGACAAAGAAAATACTCTCAGCAGCAGAACATTTCAGAAAACATTAAAAGTAGCTACAGTTTAGGCAGAAGAAAGGATGTCTTGCTGTTTCTGAAAGACAGTGAACACTTGAACATGAACTACAAAGTTGAACCATAAAAATGATGTTACATGGAAAAACAAGAATCAGCGTACGGAGAGTTGCAGTACCCACGGCAGCTTAAGTGAAAGCCCTGGGAAAAATAAGACTCACACTTCTGTATCTGTGTGAAAGCCTCAGTGTTAGCAAAGCTGCAAAGAGAAGTGAAATGCAGACGCCAAAGGGTAGGAACTACGGGTAGGAACTGACGGCTCAGGCAGAGTGTGTTCAGCTGCCAGGATTCAGCAAACATGGAAACGGCGTAAGGTCGGCAGTGCACTGGGCCACCAACACCAGGCAGATCACACAAAACCACAGACAGGAGGGAAGCACAGGTATAAAACCAAGCGCTTTTATCCTGCCTGCACAGCGGCAGTACACAGCAGATGTCTGCAGAAGAAGTACACGAGCAGCAAACATTACCCGTGCCAGAAAACCAGCAGTCAGAATCAACACTGACATCTTCTGACACGCAGGCAGCATCCCGGGCAGCAGAGAGCTGATGCGCAGGATGGCATCAGGTGCCGGCACAGCACTGAGACCCATACAACTTCAAGTAGGCACAGCATGCAGAGGTCAGCCAAGACAATGACAGAGGTATGCTTTCCAACAGGTTATATGCTAGCAACCTCTGACCTGAGCAGATGGAGATTAGTCAGTACGTATATTAATCTATAACAACCTGCTCATGCCTCAGGCTGGAAGGCAAAGACGCATTTGTTTGAGGGCTTTGATAAGAGACTGGAGCGTTGTGTCTCAGCTATCACACATCAGCCTCACTGCGGGTGCTGTCCCGGTACATAAGCTCAGTCCACAACTATGCAAACCAAAGGCACTTTACTCTTTTTTTTCATTGCAGACCAGGGAAAGATGAATTCCTGGTGTTTGCCACAGCTTGGGGACACAGGTGGGAGTTCTACGTGTAATAGTTTGTTAATCTGCAAAAACTTAACCATACGTTCCAGACCAGAGTACCAGTTAGTGGTAAGACCTATAGGTACCTAATTACTCTCTGCTGAAAATAAGCAACTGGGATGATAGTTCTGGTCAGACGAGCTCTCTAACGTGAGCCAGATACCCACCTGAAGTCTTTGCAGACCAAATTTCTGCAGAGGAAGAGAAACTTTGTGTAAATTGCCTGTCTTCTTCCAGGACCCTGAAATGGTAGAGCATTCACCTAATATAAGCTGAGGGCATGGTAAAATAGGAGTGATCAAGAATGCCCAGGCTCAGGGAGTCATTTGAAGAGCAATGTACAAATGCAGAACTATTTTGCCTGGTTCCGAACATACTTATAGTGTTTGTGAGTGAAATATGTTTGACATAGATATCTGCAAAAGCTGAGCACCATGTGTTTTAGTTATTGTATTCCCTCCACCATGAAAGCAGCGTTTGGGGAAGATAGGCTTAAATTCACCGCACCATGTTGTGCAAGGCTCTTCACTGGTCTTTGGGGTCTGAACCGCTGAGTCAGGACATCTTCCTTCTGAGCTGAGGATAAAAAGCATTAACATAAGGAGTCAACAAAAAGGCCAAGGAAAAAGCTGTGAGCCTAACCCAACCCCAGCACAATTAAAAACCAGGAATCTACAAGTAATTTCTTGTGCCAGGTCCTTATTCAGCTTTGAGATGTAGTAATTGCATACGTGTTCTCGCACTGGTCCCAATCTCCCTCTGCAAACCGAATGCCTCCGATGAGCTCTGCTTATCAAAAACTATTGTTTGTATCCAACAGCCTTTGCGAACAGCATCCTGGGTGCCCATGGATACCACCACAGCATAGCAAAGTCTTTAAAAGTCAACCCAACTGCATCACTTTGCCCGTGAATTAGAGAACATTAAAGAATTCACAGGCTCGGTATTTAGATGTCTTTTTGCAAAAATACTTTAGCGGTTCAATAGTGACTTTAGCAACTTGACTCACTGTCAAGACTTACCCCAAGTTTTTAACCCAACGAATTCAGTTGCCAGGATCATTCAGGCTGTAATAGAGAAACAAAACAAAACAGAACAAAGAAGGCAGCAGTCCTGTATCTGTCTCTCCCCCTGGTTTGCAGATCAAAAGAAACAACCCGGCCTTTGAAAACCAAGCACAGATTTGGCCTTTTGAAATCCATCACCTTGGCAACTCACAGCCAATGGACGACTGTAATTGTCAAACGCCTGCACCTCGGGATCTGCTGAGGTCCGCTGGGCCACCCCGCATCAAAGGTAAGCGTGATGGGCAGCTCCTTCAAAGGGCACGCTTCTGTCTCACGACGCACTCATGTGCGGGGCCGTACAGAAACACGCACACGTGTAGGCTTTTTGTTCCCAGAGTGAACAAAGCGAGTGGGATTTATTGCAAGATAAGCAATGCCCAGACTCACAGGTCCCTTTGCAGAGCCGCAGCGAGAGGGGTGTCTGTACGAGTTTCCAGGGCTATGCTGGTGTTTTCCAGTTGTGCAGAGCACAGGGAGGAGATGTTGCATCTCTCTTTGTTCTTCAGAGAAGCACTAAATCAAAAACCCTGCCTGCTGATGAGCTGGGAATGCACCCCCAAAATCTCTGGAATGATGAAAAGGAATAAAGCCTAAAACAGGATGAACAACCACAACACAGAAAGTTATGATATCTGCTCTCTTTTTATGCAACAGGCTTTACTGAGGATTTTTCCCAGCTGAGGCTGATCTAGATAACACAGGTGTGATTACTAATTACTGTAGCTGCTCTCTGTGCTGTGGGTAATGAGTTTCTCATTTCATACCTAACTTACAGATTTTTCCTCCAGTTAGACCAGTTTGCTTAAAACAATCAAGGCAATTAGAGCTACCTTGGCTTGCTGTTTCAGCGAGGATCTGCTGTACCTAGGAGATTTCGTTTTAAAAGTTTGCGGTCCTTTTAAATCTTATAAACTAGCTAAGTCTCTTCAGTCCAGAAGCTGTAATTTCTATTAAAATAATCAGCATGACAAAGAAATGCACGTGCACGCACACACAACCCAAGACGAACAAAAAAAATCTTTGAAAGAAGCATTGGCTAAAATCACTCATTTTGGCCAAAGCCAAGCTCCGCCAATGCTTCTGGTTCATCAACCAAATTTAATGATCACGTTACCACTTACTCTGCTGCTCCTTCCCTGCCAGGTGTCACCAGGGCCCCATCCATCAAGATGGTATCACCTCCAGAACAAAATAAGTCAGTGCTGGCTGCCAGTGTACGACTATAGATGGCACCAAGGGCCCTTGTCCTTCCCTCCTGTCCTTCTCCATCGTTAAACATCCAGGCCAACATCCGCTCCAGATCATGGACACCGGCTGAGCTGTTTGTGCACCAGCCAAAGCCACCACCAGCACCCTGCTGCTCAAGGAAATGGGAAGTCTGAGGACTGACTGAAGGTGGAGAAAGCAGGAAAGGTGGTTTTCCACCCAGCTAGTGGACATATTTGGAAGGAGAAGCAAGTAAGAGAAGACATTGAATTCTCCCATTATAACAGCAAAACTACAGACAGACGTATTGGATAGTTGGTCGTCACATCCGTGTATCTAAGACGTAATTAACAGTCGGGATAACAGGGACCCCCCTGTCCTCAGCATTGCACGGACAGAAAACCCAGCAAAGGACAGTCACCGCTGCTTGGTGCGTATCGCCTCAATCTAAAGCTGCAAACACTAACATCAGGTGGAAGCTGCAAGAAAACAGAGATACTTATCACAAGACAGGCGGAGGTCTGAACACGCTGCTGTTAGCTGCTCGGGAGGTCTCTTTGCAGACAGCACAGCAAAGACGAGTTGCACACATTTGCAAACAGCAACGGGAAGGAGAAAGCTTGATGGTGTGTGCATTAGAATACACGAGTTTGGGAGTGGAAGATAGGATTGTTTCACAGATCTTGACCCTGAGAACATTATATAAATTAAGTTTTCTTTCACTGCTCAAAAGAGGTATTTCATCGATGAACCAACCACCCAGAACCCCTCACCAGTGCAAAGGAAAGAGCAAAATGGTCCGTGAGTCTGTAGCTAGCACGCAGGGCATCCACCCTCTGCTTCGAAGTGTGGTTCAGCCTGACCGGTGCTCGTGCCTGAGCCTAGGGCATCACCTGGGATCACAGATCTTAGCCCTGGAGCACTGAAGCCGAGTGGTTTGAAGAGCAGCAGCATTTCTTGAAGGGCAAAGGTAGCCAAACCCCAGAGAGAAATGGGCTGGGTGATGGGTGGTCATCACCAAACCCCTACGCGCACTGCCGCAGGGCTGCATCCAGTGGTGCCCCTCCACAACGCCAGATCCTACAGTGGGGGGACCCTGCTGTCTATGAGCTACAGTGGTGGCCCCAGCAGCACCAGCCGCGTGGTCGCATCTCCACCCCCTTCCTCCCAGGTAGACTCAGAGGTGCAGCATTGCCCGGTTCAGCTCTTAGGATGCTCTTTGCTTCCCCGTGGCCAACATCTGGCCCGTCAGCCACCAGGTGGGGTAAAGCTCATTCTCCTCCAAAACATTTCTGCTTGATAACAACCACCCTTCTCCTTGCCCGGCTGAACTACCTGCATCTCTGCAGAGTTTCTGAGCGCTCGTAGTACCGTTTCACAGGCCGTTTTTCAGGTATAATACAACAGTCAATAACCTTCTAACAAGACAGTGAACAGTTCCTGAGGAAAGTTCCCTGGACCAGAGATGAAATACAATTTTTTGACAGATCATTGCCACTCAGGTCTATGAGCCAGCAATCAAAGCAAAGTCCTATTTAAAAGCCAACTGAACATTCACAAATAATATTTCCGGCTGTTCATTACCTTCTTCGCTGAGACATCTCTCGGAGCACTTTTCAGCCAGAAGTCAAAGCATTTCTAATTTTTAACCATGCTTGTTTCAAATCACTCTTGATACTCAATTTAATTAAGTTTTGGGGGTTTTGTGTTGTTTTTTTTAACAAATGTGGTCCCTCAGCCCCAAAGGGCACGGTGCTGTGCGCAAATGTTTGCAGGTAATCTGAACTGAACTTCAGCTGTGTTCTGCTCATTTTCAAACCTTTCAAAGATCAAATGGTTGTTTTTAACCAGGAGCTTTGTCGTTATTAAAATAGCATTAATGGCTAAAGCTCGCTGTTTCCAAGCGGTTGAGTTTATACCATGGCTCTATAGTATCCTCACTGGAGGCAGCAGATGACTCAGAAAGCAGATGACTCTCTGAGCAAACCTTGGTAAGCTTAAAATCTGTCTAGATGGACAGGAAAAAAAATGATCTATTGCTGAAACAGGTGCCAAACTCCATGAATAAGCATTGATTGCTCTACCAAAACTTTCAGTGAGGAGCCGCAGAGTACAAGAAGGGAGGAATCACAACACTCTCTAGATAAACTCTCATCCCAAGTTTTGCTGGTAACTAAGCAGCCAGCCACCCTGTCCCCAAAGGCAATAAACCTGCCACTGCCTTCGCTTATTTGCACAAGAAAATAAAAAAAAATTAAGAAGATGGCGGAGTATCTGTAACCACAGCTCTGCTCCTCTGGCACTGTCCCCTAGGGCAGATTTGAATTTTCACAAGGAGTTTTTCTGCTGAAATAACATCAAGTCCTCCCCTCCTCTACAAAAGCTGGCTCTTACCAGTGTAGCTGTGTCCACGCCCAGGCTCCTCCTGCAGCAGCCACACGTCATCTATTCACATCGCATACTGATGCTCGTCATGCAGAAATGTGTAATGTTGACCTAGTCTTTCTTAAGTACCTTCATCCTTGTATGCTTTGCATGGTGCTTTAGAGTACGTGATTTGGGAGCCAAGCCTTCAGCTGGTAGAAATCAAAGTCTTTGACTAGCAAGGGCTCTGACCTGCTCTCTCCCTGTACTCCTTGTGAGCCCAGAAGTCATCACTGAGGACAACAAGAACAGGAAAGGGCGTGGGTTTCAAATAACCATGTGTCTGTATTTCTCATCACTCAACCTACCCCTTTTTCAAGCGTCCTTTTAGTCTATATCTCCCTAAATTTTGGATTTTTCATACTGCGATAGATTCTCTTCTCTTCTTTCTCACAGACATGGGAGAAACTCAGAAACTCAGGATTCTTTTACTATTGAGCTACCTTTTACTTTTTTCAGAGAGCAGTGGAAGCTGCCTTGTACCTTTTCGCTGAGAGCTGTAACTGGATGACAGCAGCGAGAAGACCTGTTTAATACATGCTAGGAAACTTTTTAATTCTGGGTCCCTATAGGCCTTAATATCCCATTCCTGTGGTATAGCTGTGTTTTGCCTGCCCTGACACATTCCATCTTCCCCCTTGGTCTCTGCGTTATATATCTGTGCATCATCCAGTCACATATTTATTTCCCATTCAAACATTGTCAAAGAACTGGGGTGGAGTTCTGATAGGGAATTTGCTGCCACATGTGACTTAAGAGACTGTCTTGAAGTAGTGATCGAGGATATCAGCCTGGTATTTTAATCCAGGTACAGTCATCCCAGCTCTTCTTTCAACAAAGCTACCCCAGAAATCAGAAATATCTCAGATTCCTCTCTTTTTTTTCTCTTTCCTCCAGTCAAAAGCTGAAGCTTTGCAGAAAACATTTCACTTCCCTTTTAACTGAATATTTATTAAATCTCATGTCAGCTCATTTCAAAAATCATAGGCTGAGATAAGAGGAAATAACAGCATCCCTTTTCCAGCCAGTTCTTGTTCATGGTGCTGTGCGCTACATATATCCTGCAAGATGATGAAGAATATAAGCAGATGCATCAGCTCCCTGCAAGCTGAGTATCGACCACGCAAAAGAAAAATGAAACCTTCTTCTAAGATATATTTGGGATGTACTCACAGATCTCAGGAAAATAAGTATATAAAAGGTTATGTTCATCCCTGTTGACTCCGTGTGATTATGTGAAGGATACAAAGCTTTCCTATACGAGCAATATAGCCATGCATTTATTAAATCCCGTGTCCCATTAAGGATTATGTGTCAGCCATTTAAGGAGGTAACAGTAACATCCTCTATCTTGTCTCACGGCAAAATAAAGGGTCGGGGAGTATAAGGTTAGCCTCAGTTTACAGGGCGCAAGGCATCAGTCTACAATGATGAAGTGAGATGGTTAGCTGACTCACACGTATTGGCCAGTGCAATTCCCTCTTGGAAAGTGCCTGGGAGCCCGTGTAATCCATCCTGCCTGACGCATTGTGTCAAAACCATAAAAGAGCTTGTGAAGCATCACAAGGAATTCTTATTAAATTGTCAGGGATCTTTGTGCCGGAGTCAGACTTCCAATATTTTATGGCCGGCGTTGCCTTTTTTACATGCAGCAGATAGGGACTGCACTGTAAACCAAGGCAGTCGTGAAGATATGACAGATCTCTGCTGCTACAGCTATTAGCCTTTGCAGGAAGAGCTGCTGGTTTCCCCTCCATCTTCCTCGATCCTTCACAGCTGAAGATGCGGACAAGGATAAGTAACTGGCTGAACTGGGCTGACCTCCCAGATAGCATGGGCCAACTTTTCTACACACTCCAGGAGCACAGGAGCAGGGGGGACAAGCTTATAGCTTTGGCGGGGGGAGAGGAAGACCATTCTGCTCAGCTTCTTATCGTGTCTGAAAACTGAGTGTCTGAACCAAACCTGTCGCCTAAGCTGTCTCTGCAGTCAGAGGAGCAAAGAGAAGATCTCCAGTGGACCATGCGTTATTCAGTCTATGTTTGATACCCACCCAATGGATCACCCTTTAGGAAGGACTGGGCTGACTAGAGAGGGGTTTAGACAGGCAGCTTAGACTAGACACCCAATTT
Source organism: Balaeniceps rex (assembly GCA_013401315.1). NCBI lineage: Eukaryota > Metazoa > Chordata > Aves > Pelecaniformes > Balaenicipitidae > Balaeniceps > Balaeniceps rex. The sequence continues at coordinate 83,068 of VYZW01009119.1, read as the reverse complement.
CTGCATGTCCACTGTGAGCTGGGGTTAATGCCTCCCTTTGAGCCCATTCCTGGGTGAGCAACACATGAAAAACAGGATATTTCAGCAAAAATTCCCTCCCCCCTCTCACTTCCAATGACAAAGTATTCAACATTTTCACCCTCTTTCAGCCATCTATATCTCATGTTGTAGACATCTAGCAGGCAAAGCAGTAATTTGTCTCCTGGCCAGGAAACTTTGAGCTGGAAAATCACAGAATAGCTGAAGTAAGAAGAGACATTCACGCTTTTGATGCGAGAGTATCAAACCACTGAAACAGCTTATGAAGGAGAGCGCTAAACTCTCCAGCTCTCACAGTCTTGGTGATAGACTGCTTTTCAAAAACAGCAGCTCTATTTTAATCCAAAGTTACTGGGCTCCGTGCAGGTAGCCTTGCTAACAGTAGATGGCCGGTGAGTAGAGGATGTCAGGTGAGATGTTCACGTGATGAAACGCTATCGTCTTTCCTATTCCAGTCTGGGAGTATTTGCATGGTTTAAGACGCATCTTTAGGATGCTGACGTAATCAAAATCCCCTATTTTTGCCTTGTTAAGACTCATATTTTAGCATTTGAAGAAAGAAATACTGCCCATGGGAGTGGGTTTAGTTTCAATAAAAGAGTGGCTCATGGTCTCAAAAATTCTTCTTCCAGAGGAAAATTTAAGCAGATTAATAGCGTGTTGTTTAGGATGCGTATGCATTGACTTGATTATGACCTACAAGAACCTCAAATTAAAAAAAAATACAATAGAAAAATGGTTCGCCTTGCTTTAAAAGACATCCTGAAATCTGACAACGGGTGACTGAGCACAAATAAATTCAAACTACAAATAAGATACACACTGTTAGCGGTGAGGTTAATCAAACACTTACAAAGACCATTCTATACCTAGATTGACTTCTTTTCTCGCAGATCTGCTCTAGCACATCTCTAAATGCTGAAATCCCTGCCTGACATCCAAGCTCCGTGGATGCCAACCTGGTCAGCCCACTCCGTCCTGGGTCATCAGGGAATTGCTGCCCGCTGGGACAGTGCTCACAGACATGCTGCTGCACCGTTTGATGAAAACTCCCCAAATAAACCCTGAAGCAAGAGGAATATTAGTTCAGCAGCCAGGAGGCTGATTTGTTCTTTTTTCCAGCATGGATCCTGAATTAGGTCCAGATCTGAACAGTCCTAGGTTAGGTTTTCTGAAACACTTCTATTCATTTTTTTTTGGACATGAGCCAGCAGTGTGCGCTTGCAGCCCAGAAGGCCAACCCTGTCCTGGGCTGCATCCCCAGCAGCGTGGCCAGCAGGTCGAGGGAGGGGATTCTGCCCCTCTGCTCTGCTCTGGTGAGACCCCACCGGGACCCGTGCGTCCAGCTCTGGAGCCCTCAGCACAAGAAGGACATGGAGCTGTTGGAGCGGCTCCAGAGGAGGCCACAAAAATGCTCCGAGGGCTGGAGCCCCTCTGCTCCGAGGCCAGGCTGAGAGAGTTGGGGCTGTTCAGCCTGGAGAAGAGAAGGCCCCGGGGAGACCTTAGTGCGGCCTTGCAGTGCTTCAAGGGGGCCTAGAGGAAAGATGGGGACAGGCTTTTTAGCAAGGCCTGTGGTGACAGGACAAGGGGTGATGGGTTTAAACTAAAGGAGGGCAGATTTAGGCTGGAGAGAAGGAAGAAATGTTTTCCACTGAGGGTGGTGAAGCACTGGCACAGGTTGCCCAGAGAGGTGGTGGAGGCCCCATCCCTGGAAACATTGCAGGTGAGGTTGGCCGGGGCTCTGAGCAACCTGATCTGGTTAAAGATGTCCCTGCTCACTGCAGGGGGGTTGGACCAGATGGCCTCTAAAGGTCCCTTCCAACCCAAAGCATTCTAGGATTCTGTGATTCTATGATTTTAACCAGAAGTTAACACGTGTAATACACAACACCCAGTACACACAACTCTCAAAACTGACAAATCTCTGCAAGGTTTCTCCCAGACAAAAGATGAACTGCCCTAAGCCCCTGACAGAAATGACATCGTTTCCCATCAGTTTCCATTTGCAGCATCTCCGGTGGTCCCTGTGACGGGGCTCACCGCAAACACTAGCAAGGGATGGTCCTTCTTTCAACCCGGTCAATGTGCAGATTTTCAATGACCCCTCCAAAATACCTGGACATGGCGTAAAGCAAGGTAAACGCAGGCACAGAAATGGGGAGAAAATACAGTTCTTGTCAAAAGCCACCCCCTGGTTACAACCAAAAGCGCTGTGGGTGGTTTTTTTCACACTAAGCTGTTACTGTAGTATCAATAGGAAAAGCCCTTTCCTCGTGTTTTCTGGACAAGGCGACAGATTTTGTAAGTGCCGAATTGATAAGCCACTCATAGGCAAAAAGAAATGATGCTGTGTGGAGGACAAGGGGTCTCAAAATTGCTTTCAAGCCCACTAATGCACTTAAAAATAAGACTTAAGAAATATCTGGGTTAACAAGTTGCTTTTGGGGGAAGAAGCCAACACTTCCCTAATTTTCCAAGGGAGCTCACTTTGTTCGGTAACGTTTTTTCCTTGTAAGCATTACAAAAAAACCCAGGGTGTTTTCTAAGCCCGTGTTTTGCTGTAACTCACCAAACACAGGTGTAAATTAATGACGATCTAATGAACTAGACAAAGGGGAGACGCAGCGCTAGTGAATCACCTGCTAACACCCTGTCTACAGCCAGGGAAGAAAGCTTGTTTGTTTATGTGCCTCACATTTCCTTGTGCACAGTGTGGTGTAATTGAAGAGATTTTTATTTCAACTGTTTGCTTATCTCTAATTACCATATGCTGGGATTGTGCATTATTTCAGCAGCAAACCCCCTTAAATACCTAACGAGGAGCCATTTTGTCAGCAAGTCGCGTTACAGGAGCTCTGCATGCTCTCCTGCAATCACAGAGCATCACGTTGGAGATTTTTAAAAGAAAAAGCCTTCTCCGCTACACCGCCAGGTGATAACACCCCTCGCTTTGCTCGTCGTGGGGTCTCCGGATTTAAGGCGACAATTATAGTAAGCATGAAAAGGAGGGTGAGTCCAAGCAAGGCAGGCCCTTGAACACAAAGTTTGGGGAAAAAGAAAAGAAAAAAAAGAAGATTAGACAGAGTGGCAAGAAAAGGGCCTCCTCAGCAAACTCCTCAACAGCCTTTTGGGGCTGTGGGTGGGACATGGGGACGTCTGTGCCACCCCATGGGTCCCCATCATGCCCCCAGGAGCCTCTCGGGCAGAGGGACAACTCAGGCTCCCCCGGCGTGAGACCAGGTGATGCGATCCCCATGGGTGAAAATTCATTTCTGAATCCTCTTGGCTGTGCCAAGCTGGTTTCTCCTTGTCTGACCCTCTGAGTTTCTTCATCTCCTAAACTCTGCCCTGATTATTTTTGTCTCCAGCGGGTTCAATAGTCCATCCCTCTTCTCATTGTCCCCTCTGCCTGCCGAGCTCCCTCCGGTACTTCTGGGGTCCCCATTACTACCCATCCTCCATGCCTCACCGTTTAAGCTATTTATATTCCCTTCCAGTTTTATTGCACAGTTTAGTTTTCAACCACAATTTACAGCGGGAGGCGTTCAGCTGAGCTCTGAGCACGCAGGTGGGACCGCGGTCGCATTCCGAGAGCGGAAAATGCACATTTGCCAGGGAGGACTCATGGTGAAGAGGAGGGAGCACCAGTACCTGGACCCCCTGTCCTCCAATAAGGAGGTTGTGTCTCTGTTGGCTTAAGCCTTCTCCATGTTGTAGTCGTCTGTTTTCTGCTACAGATTTAAAAATTCAAGATAAATAATAATCATTGCCCTCTTAGAAAACTAGACAAGAGCTGCAGGCAGACATTGATCAGAGGAGAAAAGATAATTCATTGCTGACCGTAACGCTGCTAAATCACCTAAGGAGACTGACTCTTACCTAGGCAGGTTATTGTGCTTGTCAAATTAAGCCAGGAACGTCCTGCACAAAATTATTAAAAAAAAAAAAAAAAGCAGTAAGGAAAAGGAAACATGACGGAGGCATAGTCCAAAGGGCAATTATGTTTTATAAGCATGATTAATTATCACAGAAAACACATTCAAGGAGACCAAGTGCTGCCACCAAGGCTGTTTTCTGGCATAGCAACACTGGAGTAGTTGATGTTGCACGGTCACGCGTTGGCCGGAGCAGAGTCGATCCAAACTCCCATGTTAGGACACGGTCAGACCAACTACCCTAATTCAGGGTGAGTGGATATTGCCCATGGCCCACCCTGTGCTGCTTACTCAAACCTTCCTCAGCCATCTCACACCGATGGTGGCCGTTCCCTGCCCTCCACTGGCCCCCAGCACAGGGCACCATGCAACGAGCCCACACCCCACAGCTACAGCCAGCATCTCCACATGCTCATGAGGCTGCTAAGCTGTGCCCATGCAGCTCATGTCCCTGGTTTGCTCTGCAGCCACTGCGGAGAGACCCCTTGGCACAGCCTGCACAGCCCACTGATGCTGGTACACCCAAACCGGGCAGACCACCAAGCAAGGAGTGACTAAAACCCTGTTCCCTTTCATTAATGTTAACATCCAGGACCACCGCTAGCACCAGCACAAAGAAACATGTTTGTAAGCCACAAAAGCTTGAGCCAGAAGCAGAGAGCATGGCTTGGAAGGAAACCTTCTCGTTGGAAGTCATGGAACAGACGTGACACTTGACAATCTCTTATCTGTCCTCCAACACAACCCCTGGTGCTCAGTCACCGCAATAACAGCAGTCATATTCATCACGTTTTAAGACAGTTCACAGAATCGTAGCCAGGCCCATCAGGAATAAATTAACATTGAAACAGGAGGAGAAGAATTCATTATTCTTGTAGCAAATGCAAGAAGCACCATTGGGCTTATTATGGACTATCCTGACCAGTAGCAATATCTTTTCACTTACTCATCGGATGCTGAATCCTCCCTCGCGCCAGCTGGTACCCAGGAGCTGCCGGGCAACGGTGGCTTCGGTCTCCCACTGGCCTCACCAGCTTTGGCTGTGCATCGCTCCGGTCTTCCCTCGCATGAAAGGTGTTTGCTTTGCAATAATAAAACACAGTTCTTCTTTCCCAAGGTGCTCGTGCATTTTAATTCTAAAATATTTTAATCCTGAGACATTTTAATNTTACAGCTGCCAGAAACAGGACTAGGAAAAGTTCACCAGTAGCTTATCTAATTTTATTTCTGTAATTGTTTGAGTAGCTTAAGTTGTTGTCATGCATGAAGCCACAAAGAGACACTAAACTCCTTCCTATGATCCCGCTTCATTTTAGCTCATTGCACGCTTAACCGTGCAGAAATTAGTACTTGTTAGTCCTGTGATCCAGTGCAGCTAATTCTGCTTTGCTCCTTCTGTCAGCCAACAGGCAAGAATTTAGAAATGTGTAGTTATTTCCTAGAGCAGCCTTCCTCTCAGCCAGGAGCTGAACAGCAGCACTTCACTTAAGTCTCCACTCGCACAGCTGGAGTTAAATCAAAGCGCTGCTTCACTTGCTTTAAACGCGCTGCCATTTCATACCCCGCCGGTGCCGGATGCGTGCGTGAAAGCAGGTTCCGTTGTAAGCAAACACTCTACAACACTAAAAATAGGAATGTATCTGGGAGTTAAGAAACCTTCTAACACCCAACCACGACAACAGTTCCTCTTCTCAACCCCCATTTCTTCACTTTTACCCCGTTTACCACCATAGCAAGAAACACAGCTGGATGCGCTGAGGGCAGCAGACAATCCAACCGAAGTTTCTTGTTATAACCGGCTGTTTGTGTTCAGAAGAATTAGGAACTGAATATGGGGTTTTGTAAGTGAAAAAAATCCTCGAGGGCTAGAGCTATTTCCAGGTCTTGTTTTTAATTAACGAGGCTTTGGAGTGGACTTCAACACAGCAGTTCCTTGAATGATTCAGCTTTTCACTTCCAGGGAGGTGGTAGTCGTCAGCCTGTTAGCAAAGTACAGCACTTGTCGATATTTTCACATTATTTTAAGCGACTAGTAAAAGATTTCTGCATTAAAAAGCAAATCCATCCAGGAAGAACATTAAGTTCAGCCAGTTTCCAAGCCACGTAGGGGAGCCACCTATTTGAAGTGCTTAATTACTTATTACAAATCACACTCCAAACTAGATCTGAGCCAAGGCTTGGGAGCCTACAGAAGGATTTAGGCTGGCTTTAGGTGCCTATATGTAAATGTGATCTAGAAATCATTTACTCAATGGGAAAATAACCCTGGAGTCATCCAGGCTCAGTAGCTCCCTCCCTGCTTGTATTACAGTGCTCCCTCTGCCCATGCAGGGCTGTTTCTGGGCACTTCCAGGGTGGAAATAGAATCCCAGAATGGGTTGGGAGGGACCTTTAGAGGCCATCTGGTCCAACCCCCCTGCAGTGAGCAGGGACATCTTGAACCAGATCAGGTTGCTCAGAGCCCCGTCCAACCTCACCTGGAATGTTTCCAGGGATGGGGCCTCCACCACCTCTCTGGGCAACCCCTTCCAGTGCTTCACCACCCTCAGTGGAAAACATTTCTTCCTTCTATCCAGCCTAAATCTGCCCTCCTTTAGTTTAAACCCATCACCCCTTGTCCTGTCACCACAGGCCTTGCTAAAAAGCCTGTCCCCATCTTTCATAAATAGGGTTTGTGACCGATGCTTGTGCCTTCTGGGCTACTTTGGTATCTTCTCTCAGCTTTATACTTAGACTTGCCTGCCCTCTTACTCCCAAAAGCACAGGGATTAATCTGTCTAGCCGACACGTTAGTGGAAGTTCAAGACATACAGCGAGGCATAACAGACAACTGGTAAACTTGTTCTGGGAGCTGAAGTCTCCTTATCTTCCATGCTTAGAAATCAAGCGAGGTTTTCGTCTCCAGAGTGTCTGATGGCCTAATATGTCTGATCAAGTGTCACAAACCACTGTGCCCTTACGCTGAGCGGCAGAGTTGCTTGTTGCTCTCACTGGAGAAAAGCCACGAGCGTTGGTCATGGAAGCAGCACTGCAGCAGAGACATTCAGACCCCCACAGGTATTTGGGGAGCTCTAATGAGGAGTTCTGCATCACTTCAAAAATATACCCTTTATTTCTTAAGAGTCCTGTGGTTTCCAATGTTTTTGCTTGCACCTTTTCAAGCTTTTCCCAGAAATATAGGCAAAAATTATGATCAAAAAGGGCTTAAGTTTTCTCATTTGTAGCCAAAAGCCTAGTTCTATTAAGCTGATCGAGAACTAAGAAGAAAACCCCCGTGGAAACAATTTGCAAAGAATTGTTGGGATTTTTGTAAATATCGTCAAACTTTCACTCAAGTACTACGCAACAGATTGTGCCACTTTACCTATGCTGGACTTCACTTGGTCCAAAAAAGAGCAATGCTGGGAACTCAACAGATCAATTTGAACGAGAGCGTTACAGGCAGGTCCTCCCCACGTGCATCACCTCTCTTCTGGCTGCTGCTAATTCAGCCTGCTCCCCACAGACGCGGAATGAAGCCCGAGGTGTTTGCCAAACCGTTTGGACAAAGGACGTCCAGCCTGTGTTATCTTTCTAGACAGCTTCTTTCACTGTTTCTGAAGCACAGCTAGCTGCCAAAGTACATGGAGTTAGATCAGCTCCCTGACTGCATCACTTAAAATATTTTTAACCAGAAAAATAATGACTCTCCAAAAACAGGTAAATACATATTTCCATTCTGGAAAATATGTTTTCATCATGCGGGGCTCAAAAGCATCACCAAGAACACCCAGTGGCTGTGGGAGCACTCACAAACAACAGAGGGGACAAATAGCAGGACTTAATGCTCTGCTTTTATTCTTGTAAACATTGCTGAATCTGTATTTCCATTATTCATGCAGCGTGACGTGACCAATCCACTAATGCTGCATTAAGTAGGACACAGAGTAGGAATGTGTCCCTGCACTTATTTAAATAACTTAAATATTTCAGGAACATGATGTTTTCACAAAGAATCAAACTGAGACAGGCTAATGCTGGGTTTTCCAAGGGCATCTATGGATCCTGAGCATCCTCAAAGCCATCCTTGGGAAGAGGACAGCTTACCTAGCACCCTGCAGAATTAATCCTGGAGATGTACGTGTCAACATTAAATTGTCTTATTCATCTATTAACCTCGATGAAAAATTATTTTAATAGCCCTCATTATCTTATTCGTTTATAATTTGAGAGCGATCAGGAGCGAATAGCTGCTCAGCTTACAAAACCAGCTCTCTGTATTTTTATTGTGCATGAAGGTAAGCAACGGTAGCTCAGCTCACTCAGGCACACCTCCCTGTCTCTTGGCCCTCAAAAGAAAAGGAGGCTTTTCCCAAATGGCAGAGGAGCCTCCACCTCTCTCCTTCTGTCCCTCAAGAAGAGGAGACTGTGCTCAGCAGCTGGGGCTGCCATCCCCTGGGGCTGTTCCAGAGCCCACCTCCCTCCACTGATTGCCTCCTCCCCACAACAATCCTTAAGCAAGGCACTACACGAATGCACCCACCACCTCCTTGGTCCCCAGGGATGCGAGGCAGAGGCATACAGAGCTGCACTTGTTCCCAAAGTTGGGGGCTGGAGGTGTCTTCATCTCTGTATCCCTATAAGCATCCTGCAGGGCTGTGAGCTAGAGCTCAGGACCACTCATTGATGACCCTCATTCACACAAGGCCCTAATTTCCCTTTATTTATGTCTTGAGTAATGTTATTGCTAAAGGATGTGCTGGGTTTATACTGGATATTACTGGGTTGTAACAAAAAACTGGAGCATTAAAGCCTCTTCCAAGTGATCACACCCAGAAGCACTCCATGTTCCCAGTAGGACTCGCAGGGCACTGGGCATCTGTGAAATGAAAACCCAGCCGCGGTGTTTCTTTTAGGCATCTTGCTGGCAACCATGTGTATTTGGAATGGTCAGGTAGATCCTGGCCTACCCATTCCCACAGGATTTCCTAAAATGGGAAGGCATTCAAGCATTTCTCTACATTGTGCATTTTCCTCTTAAAAAAATTATAAGTCAATGAAAGAAAAATACCACTTTTGGTCCTGCCCCCCAAGAAAATACCAGGTTTTTTTTCCCCCCAGCCTCACATCCCTTTTAGTCAAATATGCCTTTTAGGCAAGAGAGCAGAGATCAAAAGTAGAAACCTGCTTCGGCAACCATCATACTAGTAGCATATTAAACTAGAGTATATTGGCCCCGACTAATTATTACGTTTATGGGTTCATCTGGAAACCCTTGATGTGCCTGTAACGCTCACCCATACCCCGTTCAAGCTCTTTAAATGGGGCTGCGTGCACTTGGTGGCCCAGGACCAGGCTGAGCTGCTGCTGTACACGGGTGGAGGAGCTCACGCGGGTCAAGAGCAGACCCTATGGGTCGGTGGGGTACCACACAGAGGGGACAGACGGCCACGTGCGAGCTGACCCTGCGGTGCTGCAGGCTCCTGGCAAAACACCCTTACTGGCATCAGGGGAAGGGAACGCTGTACAGAGGCAAGGGATTTAAGGAGATAGGGTTTTGCCATCCAACTGTATTTTCAACAAAAATATGGTTTCTGAAGTAAAGAAAAACCATTCCGGGAAAAATTCTGCATTGTATTTCCAATATAGGAAAGAAGCCAAAAGCCCCACCACAGGTAGAAGAGAAACTTTTCCAGGTTTAGATCAGCCTTTCTCTTAAATTTTATTTTCAAGGCACGAAACAAACCAGGTTTTGTTTTCTCTATCAGTAAAAACTTCAGTTTAGCTAAAAGGAAGTAATAATAATAATCTGGCTTTCACCTCCTATAGTGATGCGCGCAGAACGCAGTCCTGCAGAGAACACAGCAGAAAAGCTGAAGGGTCTTGTTTTGTTTAAACCCAGCCAGGGAGTGAATGGTGAGAATTTTACTGCACTCTTTTGTTTGAGTTTCTTGTCACAAAACCTTACCTTACTCATAGGAAAATTTACAAGAAAACAAAAGCTTTCAACATTTTCCACAGAAGAACAGAACTGAAGCAACAAATGGCATTTTTCAGGCAATCCTAATTGCAGGTTATTATCCTCGCTCCTGTAACGCAGAAGGAAATTTGTTGTGAAATCATTTACGGAACGGGGCTGCAATTGAGTTCAGCCCCGGATAAAACGGTAGCTAGGCTCAGGATCGCTCCTCCACAAGAGCAAACGGCAAAGCAAACCAGCTGAGGTCTTTGAGCCCCATTATAACATCAATAACTAAGCCTTCCTATTAACACAGAAGTGCTTTTGAGTTATCCGTAGGATCACAAATGAAGGCTCGGTGTGGAGATGTTTACTACTGGACCTAACATTTATTACTAAGAGAAATCTCTGTTCCCTGATGGGTGATAAGTGTTGATTGGACTTCTGACCCTGACAGATGCTTTCCATTTTACCAATAACCGAAAGATTGCTCAAGTCCAGCTGATGAGAGAGCATATGGAGAGAAAAAAAAAAAAAATAGAGAAAACTCAAATTGGAAATTCCCACAGAATACTGGGGGAGAAACAACACGTTTCCATGATCCCCTTTTAATTTTATGCTGACACTGTCAGCATGAGCTATGTGAGAAAGTGGAAAAAAACCCAACAAGAAGTAGGGGCAAGTCTCTAGCAGCAACACAGACAGATCCTTGTGATGTGAATAATACTGAGCGTTCTCTGAGCCAAAATGAGCTTCGCCCAAATATAAGCTAATGAAGGGTAGTCTGAGAGACGCCAATCTGCTGCTTTCCTTTGATATGGAACTCATTGCTAAAAACTTAAAGAACGCATTTATCTCCTCATAGTTCAATCCTTCGGGAGGCATAAAGCTGTCATAAAGGCTGTGTGGGTTTCAAATGACACCTTAATGACTGTAGCAGAAGATAAGAATCAGGCCATTTCAAAAGACTTCCAATGTCAGAAGAAAGATGGGGCTGAATTATCCAGCCTGCCTGCAGTGCTATTGGGTAACTGAGCGCAGGTTATTGAGTTTAAAAAAAATGCAGGTATTGCAATAATTGTAATTTATCGTTGTATAGAACTTGAGTTCTGGTTCCTAGGAGCGTTAAATCAGCTGGCTTATGAATAATGTTCATTTGGGTTTAGGTTTTGCGCGCATTTAAAATAAAATCTACAAGCGTGGGAGACGGTAGGAGGATTCTTAAAGTGACATAAGTTTGTGCCGCTCGTTGGGATACCGGATCATCTGCACTTGTATTTTCAAAGTTGCCGCTTTGAAAGAAAAAGAAAGGACCTTGAAATAATTTTACTTTTAAAATCTTTTAATAGTGCTAACTCATTTTTTTCTTAATAGTAATGTAAAAGCCTGTGCTTTTCGTTAAGTGCAAAGACAGGGGATTTTTTTTTTTTTAAATACTGCATTTTAAAATTGAAGAAGTAATTAACATTGTATTGCGTTTCATGCTTTGGAATGAAACAAACACAGAGGTATGTTTTCATTTTAAATACTAAAATACATATCTTTCTATAAACTCTGACTTCCAAGGGTTGGTGAAGAGATTACAGTCAAACGTTGGGGTTTCCCACATGTTTATAACTAGAAAAATACAAGATAATTGTCACCGGTGGCTTAGATTGTTTCAATCCTACCAGTTGCCAACAGGCCGTCAGTCTGCTGGTTCTTCTGATCCTACTGCAACTCTTAACACCGAGGTGAAACAGGCACAAGAGGTATATTTTCAAGACTACTGAATCCCAGACCTTCAGTCCTCACTGCAAAGAAAAAGAGCCAGTAGTTGTTTAAAAACATTAAAATAAGGGGCTCTGGTGGGTTGACCCTGGCTGGATGCCAGGTGCCCACCAAAGCTGCTCTATCGCTCCCCTCCTCAGCTGGACAGGGGAGAGAAAATATAACGAAAGGCTCCTGGGTCGAGATAAGGACAGGGAGACATCACTCAGCAATTGCTGTCACGGGCAAAACAGTGACGTGGGGGAAAATCAGTTTAATTTTTTACCAATCAAATCAGCGTAGGATAATGAGAAATAAAACCAAATCTTAACACACATTCCCCCCCACCCCTCCCTTCTTCCCAGGCTCAACTTCATCCCCATTTCTCTCCCTCCTCCCCCTGAGTGCCGCAGGGGGACGGGGAATGGGGGTTGGGGTCAGTTCATCACACGTTGTCTCTGCTGCTCCTTCCTCCTCAGGGGAGGACTCCTCACACTCTTCCCCTGCTCCAGCGTGGGGTCCCTCCCACGGCAGACAGTCCTCCACGGACTTCTCCAATGTGGGTCCTTCCCATGGGCTGCAGTTCTTCACGAACTGCTCCAGCGTGGGTCCCTCCCACGGGGTCACAAGTGCTGCCAGCAAACCTGCTCCAGCGTGGGCTCCTCTCTCCATGGGTCCACAGGTCCTGCCAGGAGCCCGCTGCAGCGTGGGCTTCCCACGGGGTCACAGCCTCCTTTGGACACATCCCCCTGCCCTGGCGTGGGGTTCTCCACGGGCTGCAGGTGGATATCTGCTCCACTGTGGACCTCCCTGGGCTGCAGGGGCACAGCCTGCCTCACCATGGTCTTCACCAGGGGCTGCAGGGGAATCTCTGCTCCAGCGCCTGGAGCACCTCCTCCCCTCCTTCTTCACTGACCTTGGTGTCTGCAGGGTCGTTCCTCTCACATATTCTCATCCTCTCTCCGGCTGCAGTTGCGCAGGGTTTTTTCCACCCTTCTTGAATACGTTATCCCAGAGGTGCTACCACCATCCCTGATGGGCTCAGCCTTGGCCAGCAGCAGGTCCGTCTTGGAGCCTTGGCATTGGTCTATCAAACATAGGGGAAGCTTCTAGCAGCTTCTCACAGAAGCCACCCCAGCTATTAAAACCTAGCCACACAAACCCCATACAGGGGCTTGATTTGTGACTTGCTAACATTTGCAGACGAAAGCCCCAACCAAGAGGCTCACTGGCACCCACTCAGAAGAACAAGCAAGGGGTGCTCACCCATGCACAAACACATCTTCTGCAGGTGGTTGCAGGAAAACTGTTCTCCTGCAAATAGCACCAGGAGGACCTGGAGCTGAGAACACCCCTCAGCTGCCTTGAGACCAAACGGTGCCTTGGGCTTCCAGAGCTGCAAGCCACAAATTCCCACGGGATGGGCAAATCTGCCACAGTTGAGCCTGCCAAACTCTCTGCCACGCTAGCCACAAGCCTGCATCACTGAGCACCTCCGCAGTGGGTGCTCTCCCCTCCCTCCACATCAGCCAAGCACTGCAGACATTTCCCCCTTCTCTATTTTTGGTAGTCCCTATTTTTTGGCACTATCGCTACGTCAACATCCTCACCCCATCCTCATCCTCTCTTCCAGGCAGGGGACGTGTGTGACACCGCGTTGTCTGCATCTCCTGCTCCGCGCTCCAAGCCTGGTTTCTTCCTGCCGAAATCACTTCTGCAAAATTCCTGGAAAAGAGGAAATGTCAGGCCTCCACATGGGACAATTAAAGCATTACTCTACTGGAAACAAAACACATTCTTTATAATTAATTTTGGAAGAGGACAGATGACGTCACTCCCTATCTCACTCCAGATACTTTGTTCTTAGCAGTGAAAGATGAGAGCTGAATTTGCACAGATTTTTGGATGACTCCTGTTTGGTCTCGATCTCAACAAAATAGCAATTAAATACAGACTATTTATGTCACACATTAAATTCCAGTCTCATTAAAAAGAGGGGGGGGAGAGAGAGAGGGACCACCACCCCCCTCTTTCATGCACTGTTCCTCATTACTGAGCCAGAGGCTGGAAAGACCCTTCCCTGGTGAGGTCTCCTGCAGACCGGTCTCCCATCAAGCCGAGCCAGGAGTATGGCAGCATGACTCCACGCTTGGCAAGGAAGCAATGCCAGGCACTGCAAGCTAAGACTTGGCGCCACCACGTTATTTCTTCCCCGCACAAATCTGCGTCGCTCCCCAGATCAGCACCATCCGATCTCGTTTATTCTGCACTGCAAGGCTGACAAAATAAGGCGGCATTAACGGCTGCGGAGAAACACGGCCATGGGTCGGCGAGGATGTTGATGGAGCTGCCGTAATGAGGACGGGCCACGCGCTGCGGTTCAGAGCATGCCAGCTATGGTCAGTCGTTTCGCTAATGAATTATCCTATAATCTGGCCAAACAGTGGTGATGGCAGCGGGCGGTGTAACTCGGAAACTGGGAATAGGAGGAAACTCTGCATTGTTGTTTCTATGGAAATAACAAATATTTGGACTTGATGACCTTAAAGGTCTTTTCCAACCAAATGATTCTATGATTCTATCCAGCCTTTTGCCCAAATTAACTCCAGAAATTCGTTCTGCAGGAGGGGCAGCAATCAGGGTAACACCAACAGCGGTGCACCCTCGCTCCCGCGGCTGCTTGGAAAGGTGAACCTCTGCCCATCACCAGCTCCTCTAGGTAGAATTCATCTCAGAATTTATTAATTTATCCTCAGCTGAGGATGCCTTCAGCAGGCAGAAAGTTATCTGAATTACCCCGGAAGTTCAGACGTTCCTCTCCACTTGCTACCGCGCTGCCATCTATTCAGTAACCTGCCTGCGGCAGACTGGCACCAAGCTGCTTTTGTAAGGACCACGTAAGGTCTTGCACTGCATCAAATGCAAATTCCAGTGATGCTGCAGCACCCGCCCAGCACCGTCTGAGTTCCCAAGAAAGGCTGCAAAGATGACTCTCATCCAATCTACTTGATTTCTCAGTAAGAACAGACACAACACGTAGTCCAATAAATCTAGAAAATATTTGAGGTGGGATTTTGCCAACTGGTCACTTTTTCTTGGCTAGAAACCCACAAAAAATAGCCATAATCACCGTGACCTTCAGATTAAATTAATCTCATAAATCTAGTTGTTAGCTCCTTATACTGGCAGGATTGCGTGGGCTTGAGTCTGCCTTATATTAGAATAAGTTAGAAGCTGGAAGAAAATAGCAAATATAATATAGAAAACAGAAAAAGACGTCCCCTCACGCTGTCCCACCAGGTGTGAATTGCATATAATGAGATTCATTTCCTTCTCTTTACAAACGCAGTAAGAGACTCATTCAGAAAGTAAGAGATCCATCCAGCAAAAGGTTTCTTATTTCTGATGCCCAGCTAAGCATCTTAAAAATACATAGAAATTTAAAAAGTTGTCTGCAAATCTTCACCTTTTAGTTGGCTCACCATGGGCCAAGCCTTCAAATATCTTCCATTTTTCCACATGAAAGGTAACGGCGCACAAGAAGGCTCGCACTCAGCCTGTGCAGACAAAAGCGTTTAAACGGGAGAAAAGGGGATCGATACGTTATCACATTTTATTTTTACCACAATAGAGCACAAATTTGCCTGCGTTTTAGAGAATTTTAAAAGATGTTGACAATTACTTTATATCTATGAAACCTGCAGAGGATAAGATATGCCTGTGATTTGGGAGGAGAGATGCTTCCCTTCATTTACAATATTTTGTTAGATTTACCTCATACTAATGAAAGCCCATGAGACTTTTCTGCTGTTACCATAGAACAAGTCTCAAGCATCCAAAAAGATGACATTGCTGCCCATAAAAATCTAAATGTGCTTATACAGCTTCTGAAACACAGTTTTTATAACTTCTGAGTTGCTTCAATTTTCTATATTATTCCTTTTTTATGCTCTGTATGTTCAAAAGTGTGCACACATAACTATTGGTTGTTCAAATAAGTACTTTTATCATAGTTAATAAAAATCTTTCGTGCCAAAAGGTAAATGCACTAGCAATAGTAAACTGGAAAGCAAGAGAATTTGTTTAATGATCATTCCGTAAGGACGAGCATCCTCCTCACATCAGAGCATCTTTTACAAGAGAGCAGTTTAAGCTAAGCGTGATCTTTAACACAGCTAAAAAAACAACAAAAAAACCCAAAACCAACAGAAAATCCAAGCCAAAGAAACCTCTTCAGATATTGATGCTTCTTTTAAAAAGTTTCTACTTTAGCAGAATTTTAGAAGCATGTCAAAGCAGAACCAGAAGGAAGAGTTATCCAAGCCATCAGGAAAGCTATGAAGCAAGCCTTCTCCATCACTCTCCAAATGCAAAATTCAAAAACTATCCAAAGGAGCTAAGCATCTTGAAAACACAAAGCAAAACAAACGGTTGGACTTGATGATTACTGTTGGACTTGATGATCTTAAAGGTCTTTTCCAACCAAACGATTCCATGAAACAAAAAAAAAAAACACACAAACTTTGCAGAAGTACTCTACATCTGTGCAATTTTAGCCATACTGAGAGTTGGAACGTGCCCCCCAAAGAAGGCTGGCTCCCTCCAGTCCTGGTTCTCTTACCGTAGCATAAACCTGAGTGTTTGATGATAAATCACAGGAGATACAGCTGTGACTCTCACGTAGCGACTGCCCGATGCCCTCTTATCTATATAGAAAAGATGGTTTTGTACAATACAGCAAGGTCATTTGATGTCAGTGCTCGCTATTAATGTGAGAAGTCGTTTAAGTGATTTAAGTGAAAAAATTATTAAATTGGGAAATCAGTTATCTGGCAGAGCTGTAGCTACTTTCTTACCAATCTCAGACAGACAAGAGATACTTCTCCAGCAGTAATTAAAAAGAAAGGACAAAGACTTCTTTATTGGCTCTTAAGTTATGAACTCTTTAAGAATTAATTACGTTTGAAAAGAGAGCTGTAAGACATAAAACTCCTAGGGTTCTTTGGATTTATTTAGAACAAGATTTTGACTCCTGAGAAATTCTGATGAAATTAACTCAGCGCCCCAGAAAATGAAATAAATAGCTTGAATGCTAATTTTAAGGAAGTTCCAAGAATCCCCTGCCAAAAAAAAAAAAACAAAAAAAAGAAAAAGAGGAGCGATTAGAAATGTGCTGTGTATGGATTAAATGGCCTCCCTGTTCAGGGAGCGGAGAGGCCAGTGAGATAAATTCACGGAGAATTTGAGCAGGAGAAAAGGATGACAACGGCTAATTTCAAACCTACCCAAGCATGGCAGCCTTGTGGGTTTCATCCTTTCAGGGAGTTACGGAGAGAACAGACAATATAACGCACCTGATCTGAGCAAACGCACCTCTCGCTTCTCAAATTTTAGTTTTTATCACAGCTCACCCAGATCGCTTACACACGCGAGCGGCAATTGGGCCAGCAGAAAGCAAAGGAAACAACAATACAGCGAGAAGGGGATTAAACCTTTCAGGTTCCTCCGTCCTTACAGCTGCAGTGAGATGAAGCTGTCCAGCCTCCCCCAGATAGCACACGTGTACACGTCCCCGGGATTGTTTTAACAGGATAATCCAAGCCGGTAACGCTTCTGCCTGCCGAGCATTTCACAAAGTGCCTCGTAGACCCCAGGGAACCATCAAAGGATTCAGAAGAAGCTCAAAGGCTGCAATGGATCAGAAAACGCTGTGCTTGCTGGCCACGGCTTGGCTCTTCGTGGCAGAGGAGCCGCTGCGGTTCTTGCTGGATTTATGGCCACTCAAGGACCAACTAATGGCCCCCAAACCTCCTGTGCTCTCCAAATCTCCCAGTTTACACCACAGTGTGTTGAACTTCCAGTGCTGGAGAACATCCTACTGGGAAGAGAGGAGCCAACTTTGGTAAATGGAGATGAGTAGTGGGATTTCCTTCAGCTTTAGGACTCTTGATAGCTATTGATTTTTGTGCTTCAAGACACCTCCTTACGTGGCTTCGTGTAAGTAACTGGCTTAAACGCTCCTGTTGGTTTCAGAAAGCTTTAGTGAAGATTACCTAACACAGCAAACAGGATTCACCAGCTCTTAAGTGGAAATCTTTGCTCCTCTGTAAAGTGTTTTATCTTTAGCAATGCTTCACTAAGACAGGATTGACTAAGAACTTGGGGAAAAAGATGCCCCAAAGACAGACCTCCACTTAAAAGTGCAATCTCTCTTAAAGCTCTCTAAAGGGAGGCTTAGAAAAGAAACTGCACTCTTTCTCGAGGAAAGAGAATTCAGCAATCTTGGAGTGGGATTTTCACCCATGCGTCCCTTAGCACCTCGTCTGACTGTAACAGCAGGTCACAGCCCCGAACCTCCTTCAGAATGCTGCTGCTTGCAGCTGGGACACTTGCTGGCTTTCGTTTCCTCACATTATAAGCTGCCAGTAGTTGGAGATCAGATAACTTGTCCCTCCACAACCAAAAACATCCCTTTCACCTTCACTATGTTTTCTGCAAATTAACAGTACCAAGCTACCGTGAGCAAAAGAACACACGAACGTGATTCCTATAAAAGCATCTTTCTAGTGACTTTATGGGTACTGGACCAGTCATAGTCCAGCCCCAAGAAAGGAAAAACACGCCGTGTATTTGGCCACAGGTAGCCTCTACCATTGGTCAAGAGCATCACTAAAATGAACCGCAAAGGTATTTTTTTTGTGTAGACATTTCCAAATGGACTGATAGTGAAAAACCAGCACTCGCTCCCTTTCACCTATTCAGCAGGTTAGTTAATCCCTTGTTTAACTGTGAAACATGAGTAGTCCCTCCGCAATCAGGGGTTATTTCCAACTAAAATATCAAGTTGAGGGAAGGGATCTATTAAAAAATAAATAAATACTCTAAGTCTCAAATGCTTTAAGCTGGCTCAAGAAATTAGATCTATTCTTCTGATGTTTGAAAAGTTGATTCGCTCCTGCCTGTCTTCTCCCCTTGTTGGGAAGATAACGTGGTCCTGCCTGTTGATTTGAAAATTTAGGGGCACGGAGGCAGGAAAATTGCCACGGGACTTGCTCTCCTTCTGCAACCTTTGGAAGGAGTAATGCTTCCATCAGACGGCAACGGACCTGGCAGCCCCCAGACGGTTGCTCTTGTCTGATGGCACCTGGAGACAGGGTGAAAGCGGGTGCTGCTGCAGACATGAACGACCCTGGCACCCCTACGGGACCCAAGAGATGAAGTCATTAATCAACCTTGGAGAGTTCCTCTGGGATCTTATTGCCCAGGACACCAGTAAGTGATTCAGTTTGCTGGGTAGATGCTTTCTGGTGAAGGAAACTTGAAGTATCTAATAATATTCCAACTTCCAGTGGAATTCCCCCGGAGTCTGAAGGTAAATTCCCTTCCCCTTTGAAGTGCGTCCTATTTTTTATTGGCACGCATAATACCTGCTTTCATAGTTTCCACTCATCTGAATGAGTTTAACAGCTCGCCTGAGTGCAAGATAAAAGGTTTGGAAATTCAGAAAGCATTTTGCAAAACGTTTTCTTTTATTATGCAGTAAAGTTGAGGGAATGGGAAGCTTTTGAGTGAGGCAAGGTACGAAAGGAATTGCAGACAGACGAGAGGCGAATGGAGTCAGCGTTGCAGAGGTGCTTCCAGCAAAAGAACAGACTTTAGCAATCTTCTCTGAGGTCTTTGGTCCAACAAAGCCCAGAGAAAACATTTTCTGTGCCTTTCCCCATAACCCCGGTCAGAGCCTTTGCATTTTACAGCACAAGATTAAATAGTAGTTGAGCCTTAATGAACTCAGACAGTATCGTTCTCTTATCTTGCCCACAGACTAAGGGATTTAATCTGGAAAACTGGAATAGACCTTGAGACATCACTTCCCGGGGCTGCAGACCGCTTCGCTCACAGAAAAGGCAGGGCAGAGCCAAGCGGGAAATTCAAGGGAGGATTTTAGCTTCTGTTTAAAATGCTTGAGGGGCATCTTGCCTGCTCTCCACCAGCAGAAGCTTTGTGGTGGGAGTGATGGAAACACTGTCGACAAGTCTGAGTCGGGTGAAGGATGCAGGGAGGTAAGCAGAGAAGGACCTGGCACAGGGGAACAGCAAGCGCGAGTCAAAAAGCAAAATGCAGCCGTATCTCTAAAGACTACCTGCCAGAGCACATCTGCTTCAACGCTCCTGAATGAAGCGGAATTGCTCCATTTCAGTTACAACTGGTTAAATAACAGAGTGATGTTGTCTGCTGTGTATAAACACAGCCATAAAAGCAGATTAATGCAAAGCCAACCAGCAATATCCAACTTTACTTCAAAAATAGAGCGTGTGTTCCTTAAACAATAAAAACTCCACTCTAGCAACATTATTCTTTTTTAATCCCACCCTGTCATATTTTTCAACACCTTGGTTAGGTAAATCACAGCCTGGCACTCCCAGGGACTGCAGATTCTCCTTAGTCAGCTGCCTGTCTCTGTGACCCTGCACATCAATAAGCACATCTGCTTACAGGACTATAATATTTGTTTCTTGTCACCAGATTTTCTAAGGCAGCTCACAAAGAACTTACCCACACATCAATATCTTAAAAAAAACAAAACAAAAAAAACCCAACCACAAACACAAAACCCAACCAAACTCCACAAATCTCCCCAATAGCTTCTATGGGGTAAATGCCCCAACTATGCCAAGCTGTGCATAAAGCATGTTATTTGGGAAAATTCCTGGAGTTTAAAAAAGCTTCTTTGCTTTTCCCAGGAAAAATGAACACCACAGATATCTAATAGCTTTAAAGGGACTCTGTGGACTCAGCTTTCCTCATAAAGATACTTCCATAGATTTTGTCGGGTATTTTTCCCTTAAGCTGAAATCACTGAAAGCAGATATATTTTGTAGGGATGTGAACCACTCTTGCAAGCAGATGCCCAAGTGGTTACATTTCAGCTAGAGTAATAAATATGCAGAGCAGCTTCACTTATTGATTTCAGACCGTGGGAGAAGTGCATCAGCATAGCCTGCAGATATTAAAAACACTTTTGTTGTCAAATTCAAAGCCCAGACAGCTGTTGTCATACTTTGAGGGCTTTTAGCCAGCACAGCCAGATTCACAGCTCGCTGTTTGGCTGGGAACCCCTGTAGGGTTTGGGTATTTGAGCCTACTGTGTTCAGTTTTAGGCCCCTCACTCCAAGAAGGACATGGAGGTGCTGGAGCGTGTCCAGAGAAGGGCAACGAAGCTGGG
Organism: Balaeniceps rex; assembly: GCA_013401315.1. Taxonomy (NCBI): domain Eukaryota; kingdom Metazoa; phylum Chordata; class Aves; order Pelecaniformes; family Balaenicipitidae; genus Balaeniceps; species Balaeniceps rex. Next base: position 62,184 of record VYZW01009119.1, on the reverse strand, counting down.
GAAGGGTCTGGAGCACAAGTGCTGTGAGGAGCGGCTGAGGGACCTGGGGTTGTTCAGCCTGGAGAAGAGGAGGCTGAGGGGAGACCTTCTCGCCCTCTACAACTGCCTGAGAGGAGGTTGTGGTGAGGTGGGGGTTGGTCTCTTCTCCCAAGGAACAAGCGATAGGACGAGAGGCAATGGCCTCAAGTTGTGCCAGGGGAGGTTTAGATTGGATATTAGGGAAAACTTCTTCACGGAGAGGGTTGTCAAGCACTGGAACAGGCTGCCCAGGGAAGTGGTGGAGTCCCCATCCCTGGAGGTATTTAAAAGCCGGGCAGACGAGGTGCTTAGGGACATGGTTTAGTGGTGGACAGGTACGGTTGGACTCGATGATCTTAAAGGTCTTTTCCAACCAAATGATTCTATGATTCTAATAACGCTGACCCAGCCTTGGGGCCGGGTTCTCCTAATCCCATGGAGCAGAGCTCTTGGAGGGAGCCACGGGTCCAGTACTGAGGAGAAGAGCAAAGGTTACTTATAAGGGACAGCCAAGTGCTGCCAACACAGGGACAAGTCCCTGCGGGAGCCACCAGGTTTCCCTCCACCCCCAGAGCACCTCCTGCGAGGAGATGCCACTTTCCAACAGGGTAACCGCCTCCTCGCCAACACCACTGTGCTCCCCTTGCATCCAGACACCCGATGCAAGATGCTGCTTCAACAACTTGCTCTAGAAACTTTGGTGCGACTGTAAAAAAAGAAAGACCACTCACAAGCTCAGAGCTTTGCTAGACTCGGTCAGGGTACTTAGCTTGTTGCACAACAGTGCTTTAGGCTTCATGGATAACAAAAATATCCTAAGATACTGAATGCTTGGAAAAAAGAATATTAATACTAGTTAAAATTAAAACTACATCATTTTTAGCATTCTCTAAATCTATTTTTTTTAATCAGGCACCTCAAGATTGCACGAAGAGTTGGAGAAATTAAGTCAGAGCAGTGCTCCATAGAGACCTGGTGATCCCACAGGGCTCGTCACCCACACGGCTGCACCAAGACCCAAGAATTTTTCCGTCATTTGCATGTAGCACCTTTGCTGCCATGCTAGCGCTCCTTAGTGCAACGGGATGCTGCAAGATTTGGCACCCAGAGACGCTCAATAGTGTCCATCTCATATGCCGCTTAGAAAAATGCGTGCTCTAGAGGGAGCTGGAAAGTCTGAATGCTTTGTTTAAACTAAGAAAGTTTGTTTGATGTGGAAAATTCTCCAGAGGTGATGGTGAGAAAAAAGAAGAGGAAGGAAAGAGGTAAATAATGTGGAAGAGTAATCGGGGGCGGGGGGGGGGGNNTGGTGCAGGGGGGGGGGGGGGGGGGGGGGGGAAATCACTGCCTTAGACTCAGAGAAGTATTAATTTATAGTCATTCATTTTAATAAACATGTTTTGGAGAGTAAGAAAAGATCTATGAATCTATGAGACTTGGCATTTACTTTTTTGAGGAAACATGTTTTTAGGAAGCGACTTCCCTAACTGCATTAACCTTCATCTGTACATGAGATGCTATAAAAGACAACTCACACAAACGTTGGTAACGTAAATTCATTCAGGTCTGTGCCCTAAGATCCGAAAATGGGTGGCTCAGGGAAAAGTATTATCTTGAATTATTATTTGCCAAAGGGAGAAGACCGGTTCTACATAGAGCATAGTAGAAAGCTCAGTTCCTTGCAGAAGTCTTCAAAGCTGAATTCCTCAGAATTAGGCATGAGTAGGAAAGAAGAGGAAAAAATAGTGGTCCAGGTAGTGGCTTTATGACATCCACAAGCGTCATCTACTGAGAGTCACTTGGTTGATTACTGTGTTATAATGATGTTATTTCATAGTCACAGTCAAGTTGTTCCATGAGCAGGAACAGAAAATAAGCAGGAAAAAGCAGAAAATAAGTGAATTCCTCACAGAGGTTAAATATCATGGAGATTTAAACCACCATGAATCTCATATTAGAGAAAAAAATTATACAGATGTATATATTTGTGTCTGTATAAATGTATATCAAATGCATGTTGTTAAATAACACACAAGACCCTCATCAATCAGCGTGTGAAGCACGTAGGCAACGCTGCCAGACTTCTAAGGCCACGCTCCCTGCGTACAGCATTTCCCTCCGAGCTACAACCACGCAGTGGACATGGGAAAAGTGTCCGAGCACTTGCCCTTAACACTCTGCCAAGCTTCAGCAATACCTATGAGCAACCTCAGCCATTACCATGCCCCTTCCTCCACCCACATCAGGTCCTTTCTGGGATCCTTACCTTACCGTCTACAAGCTTAGAAAATATAGATACTCCTTTTCCCTTCTTTTTGCTCATCTTTAAAAAGCAAAAAAAAGCAATTACTGTGCTGTGAGCATGTAGGTTACAACAGCCCGTTTTCCTCCCCAATAGCGGGGAACCACTTCTGTCCTTTACTGGGAACATGAGGGGCAGCTTTCTCCCAGTAAAGATGCACACCAGATGTGACTCTGCTCCTGTTCAGCGTACGGTAAATGCATCAAAAGGCGAATGGCGCAGATCCTGTGCCAAAAGAAACAGGGCAGACGGGTCAGGAGAGCACTCGAGAGCTCTTTCCAGGAGGACAGTCCCTTGCAACAGGAGCAGAAACAACGCCGTGCAATTACCCACCCAAACATGACTTGTATGGTTTTGCCCAGCCCATTTATCAGTCTTTCAAACAATTTCCAGACATCATCCCCAAGACCATTTTTAAAGGGTTACGTCTATGCGTCCACCCTATTCGGGGGGATAAAAATGCTTAGTAATATGGCCAACCCAGCTCTACCAACTTCAAAGCCAAAGAACTGTCACAAGCATATTTTACTACCGGTAAAAGCATGGCCTTAGGTCCCCCGGACAACAGGTTGAAAGTTTTAGCCAACCTCTTCAGCACCCAACTTCTGCCAACCAAGTATTCTTACAGGCCGAAAATTGTTCACCGAAAATATGCAAAAAGTGGAATAACTGTGCGGCACAGTTTACAGAACAGTAATGAATAAAAGGGACCTTTAAAGGTTTTATTCCCATTTTACCGCAATCTGTAGTGTACCTAGGGAAAAAAAAAGGTATAAAATAAATTACCAAACGTTGCTGGAGTGCTAAGTGACACATTACCCAGTTATTATGACTTGCAAAGTCTTTTTCCAGAGTCGTTCGTATCCTACCGAAGGATTCTCTCACAAATCAACACCCAAGATAACCGTAATCTTCCTATTTAATGCGTGTTTACGCAGCCATAGGCGGACATTTCCTCTCCGCCCCCAAGACTGTCAGCAGATGCGCCTGTTTAACATAAATGCAACAACGTTTTCACAAGTTCTGTACCATGAAAGCTTTTGTGTTCTTTGAGTGCTGGCAAAAGACTGTAAGACATTTTGAAAAAAAAAAAAAAAAAAAAAAGAAAAGCAGCAATAAATTTTTCATAGAAATTCATAATGAGTTCTGCTCGGTAGCTGTTAACATGGGCAATATGGATCCTGCTTTATTCAGCAGCTCACTTCTAAGTTGTAAAACACCACGTATGACAGCAAACGCGTGAATACTGAGGTACCACAGAAAAGACAGCAAAACCCAACCACCTTCTGACTGCTCGCAAGGAGCAAAGCCGCGGTCCTCTCGATGCACAGGCTCTCAGCTACGGCCCCTCCATGGGGTCAGTCCCTTACGGCTACGTTGTGCTGGAAAAGGCATATTCGACGTAGCTTAAAGCAAACTTGTCCAGAAAAAAAAAGGTTGAAGTGTCTCTGCAAGTCTACAATTCCTCCTTTCCCTCACGCTGCATGCACACCGTGCCAGGATCTCATCTCATGGGCTTCAAGACTCAGGAAGGTTCAACTTTTGCCTGAGAAGAGCAACAGGAGGGAGTTATTTTATCATTATTTTTCCACCTCCTTGATGAATCAAATCCCCCGTGGAAAAATTACAAAGGAAGATACACCCATAGATTCTTCTTCACCTGCCTCAAGCATTTACACTGTGATTCTCTTAAAAGAACATAATAAAGACGTACAACCAGAGACTGATACAGGAATGAGAAAGACTAATACGACCAGATGGCTTTTTGTAGCTTTTACGGATGAGTCAGGGTGCATCTCATATAATGACAAATGGACAGAGCAGCCAAGTAATGACTTCTTTGTGCCCGGAATTCAAATGCCGGTCCTTTGAGGCTGTTTTGCTCGAGCACTCAAGTGTGGGCTGCTCTTTTTGTTGGATGATTCCTTCAATAGTACAGAAAAAAAGGGGGGGGGGAACGCAGAGCTATGTAAAAAAACAGCAGCGAAGGGAAAAGGCAGGCAGGTGGACAGGAGAAAAATGCAATGCTGAATAAAAGAGCATTTTTCTTAGCAACACTGACCATCCCTGTTTCTTGCCCATGTCTACCAATTGTTTTGGCTCTACCATGGCTCCATGCACTCCCAGACTGCTGCAGGTAGTGGCTCTGCTTCTCTGCCCTTGCATGGCCTCTTTGGGCTGAAACGCCCTTGTCCAGCACTTACGTACATCTTGGACACGAACACAAGCTCCTTGGGCCTCCGCCAAAAGCCCCATCTTTTATTTAGAAATCAATTTAATGGTGGTTTAATTATTCTTAGGGGTGGGAAGAGAAACATTTGTGTCCTATGGCAAGCACGGCGGCTCTGGGGAGACAAAGCAGAAAGCTGAATCCTGGTGTATCTGAAGAAAATAATAGAAAGTGGAAGCAAGAGCTGAAAGCAGCTGACAGGGCTCTGATTTCATTTATCCCTGAAAATTCAGAGAATCACTGCCTTCAGCGCAGCTACTGCCTTGAATACACGCTGCCAGCTGGCAAGCTGAGTGGGCAATTCATTACGTGAAGTTCTGGATTTCTTCTGCAGCTTGACAAATGGAGCATGCATCGTGCACCAGCACCAGGAAACATAATTCCTATTAAAAGGGAAGGGGAAAGTACCTGTAACTTTATGAAAAGCATATAATTTGTGACTGAACTGGGCTTTGCTTTGTACCCTCTCATTGCCTGCTCACAGCCCAGGGCTCTAGGACTGGATTTCCATGCAGGTTTCATAAGGGGGGGGGGAAATATAATTATGTTTACGTCTAGATTTCCTGCGAAGGAAATTTAGATATTTTATTATCTGTTTTGGGCAGACAATTGCTCTTTTGCACATAGGGGTGTAGGCATGTAAACCTGCATCCTTTGGAGAAATGTGGAAGTAGAAATCTTATTTAAAACAGTTGCGTTTCTGAGCAGAGAGGTCACATTTCTTCAGCTTCTCACAAGTCTCTCAAAATCCTTTTGTGGTCAAAGGCGTTTCCTGCGCCATGCTTAAATGTTCAGTTTGTGCTAAAGTTAAAGTCAGTGGGAATGAATCCCTAGTTTTACATCCCACTATGACTCCAGGCTAAATTCAACTCAAATCCCAAGTCCAAAAGCCATCTAAACCAAGAGAAAAGCTGAACCTGCAGCTTGTCTGGGCAAAATTAATAAGGCAAGACAACGTGGCAGCAAAGGAAGACTTTCCCCTGGGGTTTCCATGGGAAGAACTGCAGCAGCGGTCCAACTTGCAGCCCAACCACAGTAAGACAGCCTGGGAAAGATAAAGCTACTGTCTCTGGATTTTAAGGAGTTAGCAAGGAAGGCAGAACATTTTCTACCTTTAAGAGAGCCCCAAAGTTACAAGTTCTGCCATTTGCTTTCCTCAGTGCGAATTCCTCCCCCCCAAAAACAGTAACCTCCTTTGCATTGGATTCAATTAATTTGGGTTTGTTTTTTTTTTTTTCCTTAAAGATTGGTTTTCTTCAAAACATGGCAATGCTGATTACTGCTAAAATATGAGCAAAACTTTGCCTTTTCCCTACCACCAGTCTGACTTGTGTCTGAGGGACAGCAGCCAGGCTCTCCTGAACCGTGTAGCCTCTTATTATCTAATTATTCTACATTGCACGATCACCAAATGAGCTGGGCCAGTCATAACAAGGTCAAATCCACCTGGGACAGGGCAGAGGGGCGTAGGGACACCAGAAGAGGGAAGAAACAAGACAGTGTAATCCTCCTCCTCATGTTAACACAACACGTGCCTCAGATGACCCCGTTGAGCAGCTCAGAGATGACACATTGAGCTCTGCCTCCTGCCTGGGAGACCCAGCATTTTGCCTCCAAAACAAAAAAATGGGGAAAAACAGCCAGTAGGGTATAAAGCCTTCATCTTCACTAGCACACAGCTAGCATCCGTGGCTTTCCTGGCGTTATGGAGAGCAAAACCCACCTCCTCTCCCTCTAGCCACGGGGAATTTTGACGTCTGGTTTGAGCCTGTCGTGCCAGCTCTCTTGAGAGCCGATGGAGAGGTGAGGTGAGTCACTCCCTGCAGGCACCTTGCAGGGACCGATGTATAAGCGGGGATGAGTCACTCCCTGGACGTGCCCCCACGGAGAGCCTTGCGCAGAGCGAGCGCTCGCCTTTCATCGCTGATGTCGGCCAGAAGGAATGATGTCAGCAGAGCCAGAATCAACCCACCAGCAGTAAATGCAACAGCATGGACTGGTGTACTGGCTTTTTGGGGGCTGGTTTTAGAGTCATAAGCATGAAGGCAAGTTGCAACTGCACAGCTACAGACGGAAAACAGAGTCATGTGTGATGAGAGAGGAGCTGTTGTGGTTGGCTTGGGGTTGAGTGGCTGGAAAGCTGCCCGGTGGAAAAGGACCTGGGGGTGCTGGTTGACAGCCGGCTGAACATGAGCCAGCAGTGTGCCCAGGTGGCCAAGGCGGCCAACGGCATCCTGGCTTGTATCAGGAATAGTGTGGCCAGCAGGAGCAGGGCAGTGATCGTCCCCCTGTACTGGGCACTGGTGAGGCCGCACCTCGAGTGCTGTGTTCAGCTTTGGGCCCCTCACTCCAAGAAGGACATGGAGGTGCTGGAGCGTGTCCAGAGAAGGGCAACGAAGCTGGGGAAGGGTCTGGAGCACAAGTCCACAAGTGCTGTGAGGAGCGGCTGAGGGACCTGGGGTTGTTCAGCCTGGAGAAGAGGAGGCTGAGGGGAGACCTTATCGCCCTCTACAACTGCCTGAGAGGAGGTTGTGGTGAGGTGGGGGTCGGTCCCTTCTCCCAAGTAACAAGTGATAGGACGAGAGGCAATGGCCTCAAGTTGTGTCGGGGAGGTTTAGATTGGATATTAGGAAAAACTTCTTCACAGAGAGGGTTGTCAGGCACTGGAACAGGCTGCCCAGGGAAGTGGTGGACTCCCCATCCCTGGAGGTATTCAAAAAACGTGTAGACGTGGCACTTTGGGACATGGTTTAGTAGGCATGGTGGTGTTGGGTTGATGGTTGGACTAGGTGACCTTAGAGGTCTTTTCCAACCTTAATGATTCTATGATTCTACATCTCGGAGCAGGGCCAGCAGTGAAGCTTTACAGGTGCTCCCATCAATGCAGGCAGTGCAATGACAACAAGGAGACAAGTGGCTTGTGGAAATGTCTCAACATCTCCATCCCCAAACACCAACGAGGAGCTTCCTGCACTGGACTGGCTGAGGGATGGTTTAAACTGAGCAGCTGAGTAATCATAACTGTGGCAAGGAATTACCCGTCCCTCATTACCTTCCTCTGCTGCAGCCAGTGTGCACCTCTCCTCCAGCTCATCAAGACAAATGAGAAAAATACCTCTGCAGTCTTTTTTTGCATCCAAATGGAGGTTTCACCAGAGATTAAGTTTAACTGGTGAATGCATTTTAAAACTGTAGAAACAAACCATGCAGGAAAGAAAAGGAAAAAAAAAAAGGAAAGAAAGGGGAAAAAAAAAATTCCATGGTCCAAGTCTTTAATTAAATGACCAGTTTGTGTTCCTGGGCATGAGGGAAAATCACCAGCCCACGTCCAGGGAAGTGAAGTCCAGAGGCAGTCGCATATTCTCAGTATCAAGAAACTTAAAGTGAAACCAAATTCATGGTTACAAAGTTCACAACATGGTCTCTGCTGGCTTTAAGCCCACCTTCAGCATAATACGCAGGAGCCTGTAGACCACTGTATTGAGTCTGCCCGGCAAGGTTTTGGTAGCTGGGGGGGCTTCTGTGAGAAGCTGCTAGAAGCTTCCCCTATGTCCGATAGAGCCAACGCCAGCCGGCTCCAAGAAGGACCTGCTGCTGGTCAAGGCCAAGCCCATCAGTGATGGTGGTAGCACCTCTGGGATAACGTATTTAAGAAGGGGAAAAAAAAACCTGTGCAACTGCAGCCAGAGAGAGGATGAGAATATGTGAGAGGAACGACTCTGCAGACACCAAGGTCAGTGAAGAAGGAGGGGGAGGAGGTGCTCCAGGCGCTGGAGCAGAGATTCCCCTGCAGCCCATGGTGAAGACCATGGTGAGGCAGGCTGTGCCCCTGCAGCCCAGGGAGGTCCATGGTGGAGCAGATATCCACCTGCAGCCCATGGAGGACCCCACACCAGGGCAGGGGGATGCCCAAAGGAGGCTGTGACCTCGTGGGAAGCCCACACTGGAGCAGGCTCCTGGCAGGACCTGTGGAGAGAGGAGCCCACGCTGGAGCAGGTTTGCTGGCAGGACTTGTGACCCCGTGGGGGACCCACGCTGGAGCAGTCTGCTCCTGAGGGACTGCACCCCGTGGGAGGGACCCACGCTGGAGCAGTTCGTGAAGAACTGCAGCCCGTGGGAAGGGCCCACATTGGAGAAGTCCGTGGAGGACTGTCTGCCGTGGGAGGGACCCCACGCTGGAGCAGGGGAAGAGTGTGAGGAGTCCTCCCCTGAGGAGGAAGGAGCAGCAGAGACAACGTGTGATGAACTGACCGCAACCCCCATTCCCCGTCCCCCTGCGGCACTCAGGGGGAGGAGGGAGAGAAATGGGGAGTGAAGTTGAGCCCGGGAAGAAGGGAGGGGTGGGGGGAAGGTGTGTTAAGATTTGGTTTTATTTCTCATTATTCTACTCTGATTTCACTGGTAATAAATTAAGCTAATTACCCAAGCAGAGTCTGTTTTGCCCGTGACAGCAATTGCTGAGTGATCTCTCCCTGTCCTTATCTCAACCCACGAGCCTTTTGTTATATTTTCTCTCCCCTGTCCAGCTGAGGAGGGGAGCGATAGAGCAGCTTTGGTGGGCACCTGGCATCCAGCCAGGGTCAACCCACCACAACCACGAGCTAAATATCCTTTGTGCACTGTTTAGACTCACATTTTTCTACACCTTTCCAGACCGTTGACATATGCCCAAAGTCCTAATTGCTGGATATACAAAAAATGCCCCAAATCGAGCATTTTCACAGCTGAAGGTCAGCATGCCAGCCTGGCTGCAAGGTCTACGCTAAGCACAACGCACAGAGCTGCTGACCCAGTGATGGCCACGCTGAGCCCCACTGACGAGCACTTGGGCAGAGGCTGGAGCACTCACGTGGGCCGGTAAGGTGCGAGCAGGGAGCAGACAAAACGTGTGCTATGCGCCATCGCAAACCCTGAAGTCTGCTGGCAAGAGAAATGGAAATGCAACGCCATTCCCTTCACGCAACCTCAGAGAAATTAATTTTCCCTCATGTCCAGGATGGCAACATCCATATTGCCGTTGCAATTCTTTCCATTATAACGCTGTCTCTGCCTCAACCTCCCTTTCAAAGTTACTACACGCCGTAGCTGCCGCCGCCTTCTTGCGCCAAAGGTTCCCAGCAGTCATTTTGCAGGCTCTTCCATTAAGCACTTCTGTTGATGTTGCAAGAAATAATCACACACTATTACCAGCCCTAGTCACAACACGCAGCCACACGCTCCTTTTTCCATCAACAAACTGATTTCATAGCAACAACAACATCTGTGCTTCAGCCTTTCAGACACAGGGACAATTACCATATCGTTTCACCGCTTGCAAGGGAGAAGGCGAAGAGGGGCCAGCTAGGCTGGGGATGTCAGCACGTGGGCAAGGTGCCCAGTGGGGACACCAGGAGAGAGGCCACCTCCTTCTGCAGAGGGATGGAGAGGCGCTCGCGTCTCCTTCCCAAACACCTGCATGTCAGTGCAAGCAGCAACACCCAGCGCAGGGGGATCTGGATTCACCCCAACCATTTGAGGACCCAAACCCCATTAATAGATGCACAAGCACATGCCACCTGAGCCCGTGTCCCAACTGCCCATGCAAATCACGACGTGGGGCAGCAGCCACGACACCCAGCAGGAGCACGTGAATAATCACTGATGGCCCTGAAGTTGCACTATATTCAGCAAACTCAAATGCGTTGCTTTGCTTCGCGGCCGTGCAAGCCCAAACGAGGTTTTATACGCGGTGACCTGCACATGCATCGGAAACCCCCCGGACTCCAAAGCTCCTATTTCAGGGGGATGAAACGCTGTGGAATTACTGCAGCTCAGCAAGCTGCCACCCAGCACCTGAGCCGTTAAAGCCACCTGCATGCGTCCCCTCGGATCACGAGAAAGCCGGGTAATTTCACGTAGCGGAATTCTTGCTCGTTGCAGCTTACGCCACGGGAAATTACCTCTCTGCTGCGAGCTTAACATTCACACCCAGGCAGCAACCGAGGCTCTGGTGACACACAATGACTTGTTAAACTCTAATTTAATTGCACATCTGCCTACTCTTACTCAGAGCTGCAGTAGCTGTGCGCTGCCTGTTTTACACATTTGTGTTTGTAGACGCTTGTTAGTGCGGCAGGAAAGACAAGCTAGGGCACTTTCTTTCTTTTCCCCTCCTCAATACAGTCAAGGTTTCTGAAATCTTAGAAAAGCCTTGCAAAGCCCCAGTTAATGATTTTCACTTTAATCACAAAGGTTCACCAGAAAGGTACTCAAGCAAAAAGCCTTAATAGTCACAACTAATCTAACACAAATGAAGACTCCAGCTTTGCTTTGAAAGGCACCGCATCGTTAGACAGTCACGAAAAAACCCACAAAGCATGCACTTGTTTCCACAACCTACATCTCTTCATGTTACGGCAAATTATTAATGTCCCCTGAAAAAGAGGGGGCTGGATCTGAAGAGAAGGAAAGGCACTTGTTGGAGTCAAATGATGGAAGCAGGAGGTACAGCTACAGAAAAACAAGTCATGGAATCATTAAGGTTGGAAAAGACCCCTAGGATCATCTAGTCCAACCATCAACCCAACACCACCATGCCTGCTATACCATGTCCCAAAGTGCCACATCTACAAATGCAGACTTTTGAGAGCAGAAGGAGCCGTTGCAATGCTCCAACCTGTCTCTATCTGTCATGGGCTGGACATGTTTGAGCTGTCCCACAAATAAAGAGTCAGAAATCACCCATGCTTAGGCCACTGCCACCTACCTTCCAGGCAGGGCCCTCCCATCCCTCCACGGCGCTCTCAGCACACCCAGCCACCAGCCCTGCCTCAAGCCCACCAACCCCTTCTCATATGAACATGTGGGATTTACCCACAAAACTTTCCCTTCCCAGGTCTGCTAATTCCCACCCACCACCCAAAATATCCACAGGCCCTACCTACGCCAAAGCCATGCGACTGCACAGAAACTCCCCTTTCCTCAAGCAGCAAAGTTTCCCCTTCCCTTCACCCGAGCCTTTCCTTCCTCTACCAAGACAGCGGCCGGCCTGCACAGACCCTCTCATCTCATTAATTAGGTATCCGAGATAATTATGTCCCTATAGTTTACTCCTGCATAGTCTACTCCGAAAGTATCTGAATTTTCATGTCTGAATCTCTTGTTTATTCTCAAATTTTCTTGCCCCTTCTCTCCCAGGGAGAAAGATTTAAAGTGAAAGAAAGTTCCTTCCCAGACTCAGCCCCATTTCTGACCCTCTCCCATCCTTTTTAAATATCCCCCTCAGGAGGTGGCAGGCCTCAAGTCTTTACCCCCCTTCCGAGCTGAAATTTCTCTTAAGTCTTTCACGCAGCCAGATTTTCCCAAATCCTGTTAGTTTTGCAAATCCAGCCATCCCAGAGGAGTCGCCCCAGCCAGGATGAGGAAACCTCATCCAAACATCTGTCAGATAACTGTAAATCAGATGAACGTAAAAGACTCCTGAAAACACACTGCAAGGTCCCAGCCCGTGACTCGACCCTTGCACAGGGTGCTGTGCATGCCAGCGGCTCCATCAGGAGGTGCCACGGTGCAAAAAAGGGATGCTGGAGTTTACTGCTCCCTGCTTCTGTGCAGCGTCCTCCTCTCTTGTCAAATTCACTGTGCCTGCAGATTTTTTTTGTCCTGACATTGTCTCCTAACAAGCTTCAAGTTTTAATGAAGACAGGAATTTTCTCAGTCATTATTTTCCCTTCCTGATTGTTCAGGGTTTTCCCCCTACAACTCCCTATTAAGTTAAATCCATGCACTCATGCGGTAAACAACCCTCTAACCAGGTCAATGCACATTACGCATTAATTATTCCAGAGCTCTGCTGCAGTCAAATTGATTCGCTTTTCCTCCCATTTTCAGTCTCCCTGTTCCCCTTTTCGAGCAAGGGAAGAAAAGCTCCCACGCTGCCAATCGCCCATTAGCGACTCCTTGGGTGCCCGCAGCAAGACCCACGTAGCTCTGCCTCGCAGCAGCAAAGCCAGCTCCTGCTCCTGCCCTCCTTCCAGTGCCCCTTAGCAACCCCACTTGGGAAGCCAAACTGCTTCACATCCCCAGCGGACCCACCAGGTTGGACCACCACCTATTTAACTGCCTACCCCGATGGTTGCCTGCTAGTACTTAGAAAAACATCCTTCTGCCATTGCACTTTGCAGATCAGATCGCTTTCTGATTTCCTATTAATCATTCATCACTGATACCGTCGTTTCTTAGACCACTGACACCCCAAGGAGACCCAACATCTGACACAGGCAGCGAAAGGATGAAAAGGAAATCAAAGAACTCATTTGAAACCAGCAGTACCAGGGAGGGAAAGGCTGGAGGAGTAAAGGGTGAACACCACAGCAGATCTGGCTTGTGCTTGTCTTTGAGGGGAAAAACAGGACAGAATATTTCTATGCCAACGTGGGGCTTTCCTGCTCAATGCAAACTCCAGCTGTGAATTTAGTTGTCTGACACATCCTAAACGAGCCCCCGGAGAGCTTAGCTAGATCTGTCCCACGCTGTGCGCTTCCCCACATACTCATCGTAGCAGAACAAGCGACCTTCATCAAAGCTTTTTCTAAGAATGTAGCGGCCTTTAGGTTACAGAAGTGAACTGAAACGTGCAAACGAGAGGATGGTCGCCACCAGTTTTATGAAGTTTCCTTTTCAACCCTTCAGCTTGAAGTTCAGGCAGCCATCATCTTGAAGGTCACAAACACGGGTCAGGCGCTGAGTCCCAATAATATCCTTAAACGACTAGGCATTTACTTGGGTTTGTGTTTTACTTAGAGAATAAAATCTCTTGGCTTTCTCCTCAGTGCCCGATTTCAGCTTGCCAAGGGAGAGTCTAAGTTTGCACATTAAATTTTAAACTCAGCGTGGAGCAACCAATAATACTTGGACATATTTGTGGTCCAAATCACTTGCCACCTTTCCCCCCACCCCAATCAGCATGAAAGATAACATGAGAGAAAGCAAAAAATTGCTGGTGTAGGGGGAAAAAAAAAAAAGAGAATAAATTAAAAAGAATAAGAAAATATTACAACAAGCCATCAAATCCATCATGATTCAAGTTCACATCTTCCAATTCATAAGCACTTATACAGAAAAGGAAAGATGTTCCTAAAAGAGTTTGTGTTTGGTATTACAGAGTTGGGGGGCCTGGAGGTGAGGCTAAAGGAAAGGAGCAATGCAGGACAGAATGGTGTAGAAGACCAAAAGACGAGTCCAGGGGCAATTTTGGAACATATATTAGTGGAATGAGGCCAGAGGACAAGAGCTGGAGCTGACAAACCACTGTTTAAAAACACCTGAGGATGCCAAATTTAGACATACACCTCACTTGAGCCTGAGCTACCCCCACTCCCAAAACAGCCTCCTGATGGTTCCCTTAAACCACGTTGCAAGTGTAGCTCGGATGAAGAGCAGCTGCTATTATTGCCGGGTATAAAACCAAAAAACATTTCAAAAGCCTTGAGGTGACAGGAAAAAAGAAGGGTGCCTTAGTTCCTGGCACGACGGGGTGGCACAAAGCCTCCACCCCACCATCACCTTCCAGGAGATAAAGGAGCCAGATACTTCGCTGCTTTGGTTTCAGCTGGTTTTCACCACTCAAAGCGAGGGCTGTCATCTCATCACTTACAATTCTGCTCTCCCTCCTAAAGTGTTGCTAAATCAGCACCTACAAACCATTGCTGAACGAGCAGCTCACTGCCATTTGCTGCTGGTAGTTAACCTTGATGCACAGCTGATGAAAGCGTTTAGGGGTAGCCAACGGTTTAGAAAATGTTCTATATCTCCTTATACATCCTCCTCTTCTTTTACTGCACTGCTCGTAAGTTTTCATCTCCTCCTTTGGCCGTTGTAGCAACCAGATCGGACTCTGGATATTGCGCATCCTTCTCCGCCATCTGCAAGCCATAATTTCACCTTGCATTTCACTCGAAGCTTTCTCTGCAACTCAGCATTTTGGCACCTTCAGGAGGAGACGTGCTCTTGCTGGAGCTGCAGCTTGTTAGCCCCATCCCTTTCTCTTTGCCTCACACTCTTTTCCAGACCGCTCATCTTAAAGAAGTTCACCCTGATTTAGAAATCACACCTTCCCGATTTTCTGCCAGTAAGAATAAGCTGTCAGCCCATAGTCATCTCTTGTACAGATTATTTTTGCATTCATGCAAAAACAGTGGGCTTTGAGCTCCAGAGCGATGCTAAACATCCTCCTCCTGCTTTAATTTCTTGGCCTCTCCATGCTCAAGAGGAAGGCGCTGATCATATATTTTGCTTTCACCCTCAAGGCGTATGCACAGATTCTGTTTGATGGCAGCCCTGCCCTCCTGTCCAGCGCAGGCAACAGGGTTCAGTCTCCTCTGAAATCCTCCTTCCTAGCTTGCTGCAAGAATGGTTGATTAAAAGTCAAATGAAGATTCTCTCTAGGGTTAAACTCTGGCGTGTTGCCTAAATTCAGTAATGCTCTCCTTCCTGCAGGCTTTTCTTCTTCCCTGACACTTCATATCAGTAGCAGAGACTTCTCCTGGCTTGTTATTTCAGATGGGCTGGGACTGGAACATCTATCCTGCCAGGTGCCCTTGAGTACTCAATAAATTAAATAGCAGATATACCTTCATGTAGTCTGAACACGAGGGAGCCACGCTCATTTTATATATTTTTTTTCTTGAAGTATTGCCTTCCTGCGCTTGTAGAAATGATATCGCAGCATCAAATGACTGTATTAGAAGTGCTGTGATTACTTCATTGGGAGAGACTGCAGAGCCAGCCTCAAATAAAGACGTGTCATTTTGGCATGCTTAGATTGATAACGCACCGAGTGCTAGCATGGGCACCGCGTCCCTGCAGCACCGCGTTTTAGCAGTATCGCTAAACGCCAGATGACAAGGGCTGAGCAAATAAAGAGCTCAGACCGCCTTAGAGAACTGCAATTAAATTTATATACAACTTTCAAATTCAAGCCCTTGCGCAGACCCTACCTACGCTCCCACCAATTGTTTGCTCTTCCTTGATGGCGAGATGGCCGACTTCCACAAGCATAACAACCATGGCACAAAAGCACATCAAAACGCTGCCCGTCTGCATTGCGTTAGTAAGCAAGGAGGATTTTGAAGCCACGCCACCCTCTTCTCTCCTTTCACAGACTTTCCGACAACACTGATTGACCAAGCGATGCTGACACAGCACCAAGCTACCTTGGGGCACAGTTCTTGGCCTTCTCTCTCTAATTCTCAGTGACTATCAGCACTTGCTCCCCAAAACCCTTTCAATCCTGGAGTCTCAGAAAGTCTTTTCCTGCCTCTTTTGAAGACTACATTTGCGATCTGCAAGGCTTTATGGCCTATTTCTACAAAAGTATCTGGACTAACCCCCAAATGGTATCGTCAGAAGTTGCCTGCCTACCCATCTGCACGGATGCAGCACCAACATTTTTAGTGCCGTCAGCGCAGGAAACCAGACTGATCCATGGAAGAACCTGCTTAAGGGTATCAGAGTGAACCATGGGAAGAAGTCAGTGTTTTTACCCCAGAGCTTCTGTGATGTGAAGGATGACATGAACTAGCTTTGACTTGCAAAGACAAGTCATGCTGAAGTTAAAACAAAAAATTCCTACTAACTAGGTATCCATAGGAACACTAAAGAAGCCATAAGTGTCTCCACAAACAGAAGACCCTCAGCTGCCCCTCTACTCTGCTCTGGTGAGACCTCACCTGGAGCCCTGCGTCCAGCTCTGGAGCCCTCAGCACAAGAAGGACATGGAGCTGTTGGAGCGGGTCCAGAGGAGGCCACAAAAATGCTCCGAGGGCTGGAGCCCCTCTGCTACGAGGCCAGGCTGAGAGAGTTGGGGCTGTTCAGCCTGGAGAAGAGAAGGCTGCGGGGAGACCTTAGTGCGGCCTTGCAGTGCTTCAAGGGGGCCTAGAGGAAAGATGGGGACAGGCTTTTTAGCAAGGCCTGTGGTGACAGGACAAGGGGGGATGGTTTAAACTAAAGGAGGGCAGATTTAGGCTGGATATGAGGAAGAAATGTTTTCCACTGAGGGTGGTGAAGCACTGGAAGGGGTTGCCCAGAGAGGTGGTGGAGGCCCCATCCCTGGAAACATCCCAGGTGAGGTTGGACGGGGCTGTGAGCAACCTGATCTGGTTAAAGATGTCCCTGCTCCCTGCAGGGGGGTTGGACCAGATGACCTCTAAAGGTCCCTTCCAACCCAAAGCATTCTATGATTCCATGAAGACCAGAAAAGATACCCAGTAAATTAATAGTGTGTTAGGGTTCTTAATCAGGCACTGTGGAAGTTGAAGTCCCTTCCCCGCTCAGCGACCTCCCTTGGCTCTCGCCCTTGCTGCCTGCTCAAGGCTCATCCATCCCCACTACACCAAGTCAGGCTGCTCTCACAAAGCAGAGAGGAGTGGGGGGGGAGGTACAGTTATGCTAGGAAGCCACCAAAATCCTTCCAGGACAGACAGCATTGCCCAGCACACCACCTCCCCTGGATTACTGTGGTTTAGGATAGGAATTATTTATTCTGCACCCAGCCCAGGGCAGCGCACAGATCAGTTAGGAGCTCAAGGCACAGCCAACATGCAAATCCATAACCAAGAACAAGAAGAGAAAGGCACACTTAATTAGCCCCCAAAAAACCTGCTCTTTCCATTTTTTTTCCTGTGTATTTTAACGCTTGTTGAGACACTGGTAAATTGGAAGTTTTTAACCTTGGGTCAAAAACCCCTCAGGTTTTACGAAAATAACAAATAAGCAAATATGTGAACTGAATAACCAGCTACCTGCACTGCAGGCACATGGGTGGCTGGCAGTATTTACTTTGGAAAGAACAGTTCAGATTTTCTCTCTGAAACCCTTGGTAACCTCACAATAATCAAATCTTAAAAAAAAGAAGGAAAAAAAAAAAGAGGCAGCAGTAAATCTCTCGCTCATGTTTCTTAGTTATAGCAGGGAACCTGAACCACCAGTCGCAGACTTGCAAAAATTGGCATTTCCATTCAGAATCATCAGTCACCATCACAACCTGTAATCAGGAGGGATTTGGAAAAGATTTCCTGGACCAGATATTCTATTTAAAAGCATGTTCATACCCTCTGGATTCATGATTGCAGAGAATAACAAGTGAATCAGTAATTGCTGGCCATTTATTTTAATGTCTTGCCTATCATATATTTCTTTCATTTCTTTTTGCCCTCCTCTGGAAAACTGCTTACACGTTAATTTTTTTTAAGGATTTAACAAGGCTTCTTTTGTTGCATCATCCATCACAGATGGTTATTAAAAGGGATTGGAAATCTCAGAGGGATGAGAACAAAGCAAAGGAGCTTGACCCAGGAAGCATCACATGGAAGTCCTTCTCTAAGCAGCAAACCCCGAAGTATGAGGGCTTGGGGCAAGCTGAGATCACAGGTAGCAAACCGAGCTGCCAACATCATAGAATCACAGAATGGTTTGGGTTGGAAGGGACCTTTAGAGGTCATCTGGTCCAACCCCCCTGCAGTGAGCAGGGACATCTTCAACCAGATCAGGTTGCTCAGAGCCCCGTCATGTCTTACTCAATGCCAAGCAGGATAAACAACCTATATCTGCTCCTGATGAACCCTTCCTGACGTTTCAGTCACTTGGCAGAATTACAAGCCACTCACAAGATGTTATTGTACGTTTTTAACACATCTCAATACGTCAGTGTGGTTCAAGCGACTGGAAGAGCGCTCACATGTCTACACACAGCAATGGCCAGCAGGGGTGTAGGAAGCTGAAGGGGAAGATGTCTGCTGCCAACCTTAAGGAAAATAACGGGAAAGTTGTCATGAGAGCCAACAAATAAACAACTAGAAATTGATTTCCATTAATACATCATGACCTGAAGATAATTAGGCGTGCACTGAGAAAGCATAGCAGGACTCGCATGAGAGTGCAACGGGAACAGATGAAGTTCTGGCTGTGGCATCCAACAATGCCAAGCTTGAACCTCGTTTTACGCAACCGCCTCATTAAAGCTGTGAGTCGGCTGAAAAACTCCACCTCTGAGCAGGGAAATTTTTCCCTCTAACTTCCCCCCCACCTCAAGAAAAAAAAAAAGGCATCTCTTCATGAAGTTTCAGTTTCAACAAATCAGCTTTTTCTGACAGTTTGACATGGCCATAACAGTGAGGGGTTTGTTATCTGCTAAATCCCTGCGGAAAGCTTTAGGCTAACAAGTATGTTCCCGCGGCTCTGCGCACATGCGAGGCACATATTTCTTGAGGCGTTTTCCACTGAAAAGACTGTTTCTTTTGTTTGCCCAGAACCGTTAGAAGCCCTCGCTTATTCAGCTGCAAAGACGAGAGCCTGTATCCATAATTGCCGTTTGCAGAGCAGAAGATGATATAACCTAACATGATGCATCACGCAGTTTCCAGTTGTAATAGCAAAAATAAAGGTTTATAATCCAGGGCAGTCTAACGATGGCTGCGTCTACATTGCTAAAGGCATCTGCCCTCGGAAGCGCTCCCTGGTGCCACGCTAAATGTTGACGTGATTTACATCAGCACAGCTCAGAGCCGGCCCTCGCTGGGACAACGCACAGCTCTCACCTGGATCCCATGTAGCACCCCCACGGTGAACGGAGTTATTTTTGCATTTGTTTTTGCAATTATTTCATTGTAATGCCTAATGTTAAAGCGAGGGCTGTATTGCAGGCCGCCACGATGGGGTTTTAAAGACATAAGACAAGGTTGCACGATGCAAACATGGGGAGCCCTACAGTAGTACAAGTGTGCTGGGGTAGCGTCAGAGGACTGGAGGACAAGGTGGAGCTTGGTGCTCGTGCTGCCTTGGTGCTCCTGGTGCCCAGGATAACACCTGGGTTGAATCACACCCAAAAAAAAAAAATGCCCCAGCAGTAAAGCAGCATGCACACCCACAGGATGATCGAAGCCCAGGGATTCCAAGAGCAAATTAAGTAGATAAAGGTATATGCAGCATCGCTGCCTAAGAGTAGAGCTACAAGGGTTTTAGTGGATGAAACCAAGCAACCAAACCTGGTTTCACGCCCCACCCTCACCCCTGTGCAGAGACACACTCCCCAGCATCAGCCCCGCAAGCTACCGCCATTTGTATAAGTAAGATATACTCTTTGGGGTTTTCACCTCATTTTAGGAGAACCTTAGCTGTGTGCAAGGTCCTTAACTGAAAGATGCGTTCTCATGATCCCTTGGTGGGGTACTGACAGTGAATAAAAAAAAAAACAAACCACACGCAACCAAAAAAAACCCCAAACACATGCAGTATATTCTCCATGGATTCCACCAGGAAGTTTTTGCTACCTGTATTAACAAACTCCTCTAGGTAGAACCTCTACAGTTTGCGCATTCCTTCTTAAATAGTGAATTAATCATTCAGGGGTCTCAATGCAAGGATTTTTTTTTTTTTGCCAACAAGAGGATTTATAGGAAAGTGAATTGAGGGCATGCTCCGCGATGAGGTATTGATGCTGCAGTGCATTAGGATATAGTATTAGTAGGCTCTAATTCTATTTTAATTACTTAAAAGATATCATTATTGAAGTCAAAGGTCTCACATGCATGGAAAACCAGTAGAAGGGAGAAGACTTCAACACTGGAGCCAATAGGGTGACAGCGGTAATATAGCACTTTTGTCAATAAGACATATTGCTTTGTTAACAATATGAATCGTTGAATGATTAAAAGGCAGCTTTTTGCTTACAGTATCAGAGAAGATATTTGTTTTCAGTGAGCAGCTGCTGCTTTTTCATAAAGTGACTCTCCAGCAGAAATAATACAGCAGACGAGTATTGCTGGGAACAGCCTGATGTCTGTGAAGTTTGTGGACTGGCAAACACAGCCTTATTCTGCTCGTATTTGAATCACCAATAAACCAAATTGCCCATCTCCAGTTTTATGAGAAAGGCAAGTTAAGCCAGGTTGGAAAAAGTCTAGGAGAAAAAAAAGTGGGTTGCACAGATTGTTTCATTTTAATGAAGGTTCATCTGCAGATATTTTTTTTCCCCCCCATCAATCAAGAGCTTTTCTTCTCCCATATCTTCTCATGCTCTGCTTTAATATCTTTGACTCCATTCTTTCATACCCCAAAAGCAAAGTGTATGGCCCACTTGGAAATAAATGCAAAGAACACCGTGCAATGACGCCTGCCGTAAGCAGAGGCCATAGCTAACAGCACGTATCTTCATTTGATATAAACTAGCATTTTAACGTCTTCTGCTGTACTGTACAAGTCTCTGCGGAGCTACCCTGCCAAGGTACTTGAATTTCTACTATTCCTTTACACCTGACCAGCTCCATGACACAGACGTTTATTGTGGGTGAGCAGATTAATAGAGAAGCTAAAAGGACACAAGTTCCAAATCCTTTACAAAATCTGTTTGGTTGCACCTGATAAACACACAGACAGATCTGCCCTGTGTTTTCCGCAAAGGCAAAAACGTAGCTTGATACAGACAAATAAAATTGCCGGTGTCTAAATTTCAGTTACCGAAAACCAAACAACACTGAAACACAGCGCACCAGGACTCAAGAGAAAATAACAGAAGTAGAGGGAATAGAGTAGGTGTTTGGGAATAACATTCCTCACTGTACCAAAGACCCAAGATTGCCTTCCTAAAACAGCAGGGTAATGAGCCTTCAGCTATTACCTATTCCCCAGCAGTGCGGGCTCTGACCTCTAATCCTACAACTGCATTATTCCTAAAGTCATATCGATTCACCTTTTTTTCATGCAACTCTGCAGGTTTCTTTGCTGCAGGAGGTGGACAGCAACCTCTGCCAACACAGGCTCAGAACAGCAAGCAAGGCTTTGTAAAGTCCTTCTAGCAACAGAGGTGTGGAGCAGGAGTAACCCCAAGGTGGTAATGTCACCCCTGAAGCACCCCAAACACAGAAAGTAGGAAGAAAATTAAGGTCCCCTACTGAGTGCTCTTTTGTTAGGCACATAATTTGCTATCACAGGAGGTCTCTGGACCTGCTCATGTTGGTTCTCAGCAGGTCCCAGAGCAATGAGAAGTGTGAGATGGCCATAGGCAAGCTGCCACATGGATAGGCTGAACCAATGGGTTGTGACCAATGGTATCAGGTTCAACAAGGCCAAGTGCCAGGTCCTGCACTTGGGCCACAACAACTCCATGCAGCGCTACAGGCTTGGGGAGGAGTGGCTGGAAAGCTGCTTGGCAGAAAAGGACCTGGGGGTGTTGGTCGACAGCCGGCTGAACATGAGCCAGCAGTGTGCCCAGGTGGCCAAGAAGGCCAACGGCATCCTGGCTTGTATCAGGAATAGTGTGGCCAGCAGGAGCAGGGCAGTGATCGTCCCCCTGTACTGGGCACTGGTGAGGCCGCACCTCGAGTGCTGTGTTCAGTTTTGGGCCCCTCACTCCAAGAAGGACATGGAGGTGCTGGAGCGTGTCCAGAGAAGGGCAACGAAGCTGGGGAAGGGTCTGGAGCACAAGTGCTGTGAGGAGCAGCTGAGGGAGCTGGGGTTGTTCAGCCTGGAGAAGAGGAGGCTGAGGGGAGACCTTCTCGCCCTCTACAACTGCCTGAGAGGAGGTTGTGGTGAGGTGGGGGTTGGTCTCTTCTCCCAAGGAACAAGCGATAGGATGAGAGGCAATGGCCTCAAGCTGTGCCAGGGGAGGTTTAGATTGGATATTAGGGAAAACTTCTTCACGGAGAGGGTTGTCAAGCACTGGAACAGGCTGCCCAGGGAAGTGGTGGAGTCCCCATCCCTGGAGGTATTTAAAAGCCGGGCAGACGAGGCGCTTAGGGACATGGTTTAGTAGTGGACAGGTACGGTTGGACTCGATGATCTTCAAGGTCTTTTCCAACCAAATGATTCTATGATGCTCAGAAGCAATAACAGGACTTCCATGGGGAGCTTAGGCAGTTTCCCATATGACTGCCTCACTGGGCAGGTGTACAGCTCCATGCCACCCCTGTTTGCCCAGTAACGAGGGATGGAGGTAACATCACAGCTCTTCAGCACAGAGCCATGCAAATATGAACAAAGAACATGGCTCCTACTGTCAGAAGCTGGGACGGCATTGTAAAAAGACAACCAGTATCCACCTAAAGACTCAAGATCTCTCAGCCCACTACTCACGGCCTCCTAGGATGACACTGGGTCTAGGAAGAGAATGCTGGAGAAAGACATGGAGTGCAGGAACAGAGACCAGCTACCCCCTGCAGCAGGCACAGCTGCAACACTAGGAAGATACTGAAAAAGCAGAGAGGTTAGAGGAGAGTCACAAGGATGACCACAGGATTATGAAAATTAGGAAAACTTGCTTTCGAGAGAGGAGCCAAAGGCCTATTAAATAAGGGAAGATTGAGAACATGAGATGTGATGAAGACAGGGTTGATTTTATTGCATTAATACAGAGAGAGGTCATTAAACCTGTCATCTACAGAGTTCAGATTAGATGATATCTGGGTCTACATTCTATGAATCCAAAAGTGATGATACTGTCAGAATTATAGAAGACTACTTTCTCCAAAATTCTTGCCACCCGTGAAATATTTTGTTATTAGCAATTGACTTAACCTGCGTGTAAAAATCTCCCAAACTCCACCATAGACCTGTTTTCTACCTAAGGCAAAGCAAGCATGTTTCCATTGGCTGCACATCATCCTCTGCTTCATGATCACCATCACAGGCAAGAGCATCCATCATGCTGAACATTCCCACAAAATAAAGTTATTGAACAATGTGGGGTAACGTGACATAGACTAGAAAACCTCAACTTCCCCTTCTGTGCTGGGTTTGGCTGGGGTAGAGTTAATTTTCTTCACAGTAGCTGGTACGGGGCTGTGGTTTGGATTTGTGCTGGAAATGGTGTTGATAACACAGGGATGTTTTCGTTACTGCTGAGCAGTGCTTACACAGGGTCAAGGCCTTTTCTGCTCCTCACCCCACCCCACCAGCGAGTAGGCTGGAGGCACAGGGGGTTGGGAGGGGACACAGCCGGGACAGCTGACCCCAACTGACCCAAGGGATGTCCCACGCCATATGATGTCATGCTCAGCACATAAATCTGGGGGAAATAAAAGTAAGTGGGGGGGATGTTCGGAGTGATGGCGTTTGTCTTCTCAAGTCACCGTTACGCGTGATGGAGCCCTGCTTTCCTGGAGATGGCTGAGCACCTGCCTGCCATGGGAAATAGGGAATGAATTCCTTGGTTTGCTTGGCTTGTGCACGTGGTTTTTGCTTTCCCTATTAAACTGTCTTTATCTCAACCCACGAGTTTCCTCACTTTTACCCTCCCGATTCTCTCCCCCATCCCACCGGGGGGGGAACGAGCAAGTGGCTGGGTGGGGCTGAGTTGCCGACTGGGGCTAAACCACACCTTCATACTAATTTTTCTAAGGTGTCTTATATAACTTGATATCAAGTGTAAGGAAGCAAAAAGTCCCCTCTATTTGTTTTCTATTTTAGTAAAATTTCATTTGAAGGTTTCTCTAAAAGCTTTGAATCTGAGGAAACAACATTTTCCAGGAAAATGGTTCTAACAAAGAGCACATCAAATTCTTAATAACATCTTGTCATGTTTTTTGCTGGGTGCTAAGAGCATATTCAATTAAATGCACAAGTGCAAAGGCAGTCAGTCAGCTTCTAGGACTTGGAAGCTATAGGACAGACTCCAAAAGCTATAGCATGCTGCTAAAAGCAAAGATGTTAACTTGCATTATGCCTCTGTCTCCTTGAAAGCAGTTCTAGAGAATTTAAAGCCCTCTTTCAAAGTGGGTTTATTTCCAGAGGCCAGAGAGGGAACAACTTGTCAGGTTTTGTATTTCAACATTTCATGGATCAAATCTGTTTCCAGTGTCTCTCTCGCCTAGAAATTACATCACAGCTAAACTTCATACTTTTTCCACCCAGCACTGGTTCAACAAGTCAGTTCAAAATAACCCCACACACACACACTAATAGATAAATTATTTTATTTCCCCACTTCTAATGACTTTTGTGTGTCCCTCTTTTGTGTGTCTGCAGAAGGGAGATTTAGATCTTAGGTCTGACCCAGCGTAAGTGCAATTCCTTTAATAAATTGCATACTTCCACTGGCACAAATGACCACCAAGACCTCTAAAAATCCTGTGTATTGTATTTTATCCAGCTGCTGTTACATAGAGCCTAACAGATTATACATGACTGAAAAATAATTACGTTCTGGATAAAGTATACTTTAAAAACAGATTTTTCAGTAGCACTAGGAAGACATCAATAGAAGCCAATACTTACTCTAGCAGTTAACCACATTAGTCTATAAAAAAAATTGGGCCTAATTCATGTTTGCATTTTTATTACCTCAACTCCCAACTATTGGTTCTTTCTCTCCCTTTTTACTTTATTAAGATGACTTTAGGAGCCAATATATCCTCCCCAGGAAGTCACTTAGATCAAGTCACCTTAATCTCCTTTTTTGATGGCCTACACAGATTGTGTTCCTGAGGTGTCTTACTATAATGCATTTTCCACAGCCCCAAGGCCACTCTGTGGATCTTTTTGCCCTTTTCTGCCAATTTTTCAATGATCTTTCAAAAAAATTGAGTCCTTGCAACTAAGCACTGTATCATAACATCAGTCAAACCAATGCCTCTTTTGAAGGATCGGTTTCAATGTGAGGGGACTGCTCGGGCAGGAGGACAAGCCTGACTTTACAGAATGGTGTTTGTGGGAGATTTAATTCCTGAAGAATCACCCAAACTCGGGCCAAATGGTAAAAAAAAAAAATCCAGTCTGATCCTCCCAGTGAGGAACTGCCCAATACACAATTCCGATTTTCAAAACCTACAAAGATACCAGAGTGGCAAGCGTTTTGCCAGCAATATGCCAAAATTAGACCGTCCCTCAAAAGAAATTACAAGCCATCTACAGACCAAAAGTTTTGTAGAGTGCTACTAAAAACGCAGTCTTTATAAGAATGAATCAACATCATGACTTTGTAAAAAATAAGAAATAGCTTTCAAAGTTGACAACTGACAACTAGATTTATGATTTTTGACAAGTGATACCTGCCGATGTTGGGATGGCTTTTATTTTCATGCCCGAGAAGTATTATACTGCTTATATCTCATTTTCTTTTGGGCCTACTCCTGCCTGGACAACATTTAAGATAGGACTAATTGTGTTTTCAAATCAACTGAAAAAACTGCAACATTCAACAGTTCATCAATCATGTCTATATACAATCATGTGGTTGTCACCCAACACATATTTTTCTAAAAGAGCAGTGAAGAGGGAGCAAGTGTACAGCTTATTATTTGGATAGAAAGATTAATTTCAGATAAAATATTAGGCCTATAATGGCACTTAGACTGTCTTGAAGAAGCATCCAAATTAAGAGCAAGTGGTTCCTGGTATGGAAATCAGATGCTGAGTCAAACCCCCAAATTCCCTTTATGCTAACTGGGGAGGGCCGGGTACCTAAATACCAGATGCACAGCTCTAAAACTGAGAGGGGATTTTCAGTAGGTAGAGGCTTATGAAAATCAAGACAGAAAAAACAACCTAGAAGAAACTGCCTTTCACTCCATCTTAGATTGCTAAGACAGAGTGAAAGAAATTGCTGGATTCTACTGGATGTTGTGGTTTAGCCCCAGCTGGCAGCTAAGCCCCACGCAGCCGCTCGCTCACTCCCCCCCGGTGGGATGGGGGAGAGAATCAGAAGGGTAAAAGTGAGGAAACTCGTGGGTTGAGATAGACAGTTTAATGGGTAAAGCTAAAGCCACGCACACAAGCAAAGCAAAACAAGGAATTCATTCCCTGCTTCCCATGGCAGGCAGGTGCTCAGCCATCCCCAGGACAGCAGGGCTCCATCACGCGTAACGGTGACTTGGGAAGACAAACGCCATCACTCTGAACGTCCCCCCCACTTACTTTTATTTCCCCCAGATTTATGTGCTGAGCATGACATCATATGGTGTGGGACATCCCTTGGGTCAGTTGGGGTCAGCTGTCCCGGCTGTGTCCCCTCCCAACCCCCTGTGCCCCCCAGCCTGCTCACTGGTGGGGTGGGGTGAGGAGCAGAAGAGGCCTTGACCCTGTGTAAGCACTGCTCAGCAATAACTACAACATCCCTGTGTTACCAGCCCTGTTTCCAGCACAAATCCAAACCATAGCCTCATACCAGCTACCGTGAAGAAAATTAACTCTACCCCAGCCAAAACCAGCACACTGGCTTACGTTTAGACATCTCTTCCAAATAAAGATTCAGCACAAAAATCCTTCATACTTAGGCATCTAAATCATCATATTTAGGTGCAGACACATGGCTCAGTTTTCTTTTCAGCTCTGTTGCTAGAAACAGCAACTTGGTTGGAGGTGAAAGCAGGTCAGAGGAGGGGAAAAAGGAAGTTTCTTTTCTAATAAAGGGGCTTTCTGGCTTTGATAGATAAGGCTCAGACTACATCTGTCAAAGGCTTCAGAAATCAGCAGGGCCTATTTCAATAAGACAAGAGGTAATGGTTTTAAATTAGGAGGGTACTTTTAGACTGGATCTAAGGAAGAAATGTTTTACACTGAGGGTGGTGAAGCACTGGCACAGGTTGCCCAGAGAGGTGGTGGAGGCCCCATCCCTGGAAACATTCCAGGTCAGGTTGGACGGGGCTGTGAGCAACCTGATCTGGTTAAAGATGTCCCTGCTCCCTGCAGGGGGGTTGGACCAGATGGCCTCTAAAGGTCCCTTCCAACCCAAAGCATTCTAGGATTCTATAAATTCAGCATTTCTTCAGATTACATGGAGTTGGAGTCAAGGGACTCCAAGTTTTACCTACTGAGAAGTCCCAATTTGCAAATTGCCCATAACTAGCAAAGCGTCACAATCTTGGAAGACCAGATGAAGATCCACAAAGGCAATTGGACAATTGGCAATTGATTTCTGTAACAGAAGGTTGAGGGTGCACAAGAAGCACCTGAGGTCCTCTGAAAACCCAAGTGCCTGGTTTTGGGTAATGAGCAAGTCTTGATGCTGGCACACCACAGAGTGAGATATCATGATTTGTTCCCCAAAATGCCAAACTGCATTCTAAGCACATGTTCCTTCACCGAGACTAATATACATATATCCACATATGCCAGATTGCAGCATGAAAGTTAAGATCCTAAAACTACTAGCAACCAAAAATATCTATTTGAAATGGAAATATCTTTGAGTATCAGCTCCAGTACTGGCTCAAATATAGTAAGAGTTTTCCAAAGTAAGTCTTGATTATTTCTGTAAAAAGAAAAATATACGGCAGATTTGTTTACGCTACCTGAGACAGACCATCTCTTTTTTAGAAATGGAAACTAATGCATCTGTTAAACGCAGATACAAAAACATTTGCAGTATCTCTAAGCTCTAACTCCTCCATTTAGCTATGCAAATAGGCGTTTGAGTGTGCGTGTCGTGCACATACAAAGGTGTTTACATATATACTTTCTGCTTAAGTAAACTCAGTGCTCGGATTAATATATGTTCTCAGTGCGCATGGAATATTCATCTGAAAGCTCAAATTTACACAAGTCAAGAATACCCATACTTTCATCTCTTAAAATATAACTAGTTGGAGGTGTGGGGGAATAATGCATAGTAGATGTTTTATTAAACATCCAGACTATGCCTAAATCCACCTCTGAACAAGTTCTGAGGACCCAGCACATTCGTTGCAACTCCTACTGATAGTCATCTGCCAGGAACTGTTGCCAAATTAATAAAACACATAAGATTTCTACAAAATGCCCAGTATTAATTGAGGCACTCAGTATCTCATTAATTCTGAGAGTATAATGGGTTTTTGATGAGGCAGTTTGTTAGGCATCTATTCCTCTGTGTTCTCACCTGATTGCAGTCAGCACCTCGTGAGGTGTCGCAGCCATACCTGCAGAGTATGAATTGCTGGTGCATCCTCATTCCAGGAAAAACACGTTAAAGTCATCCCAGAGCACCACGCTGTTGATTGGGGAACCAATCAGTTCCCACAACGCAATTAAATTCAAAAATGACTAATTGATTAAAATTGCAGACCAACAACATACTCTGCTTAAATCCAGATCTCCTTATTGTTTTCTAATGCATTACCTAATGGTTTTCCAAGATGAATGCTTCTGGTAGAGCAGTTTCCAAGGAGAGACCAGATCTGCCCTGAAATTCAACCAGTGCAAATACAACTGCGTGTGTGACTGATATCAACAGCCCTGTTCCTCTCTCTGGGTACCAACACCTGAAGGGAGGAGAACAGGAGAGACACATGGTTCATTAACTTACAGCTCCCTGTAGAGTCATTGGGGGAAGGACTCAAGATCTCAGCTTAGTCACTCTGCTTCCCTTCTGTGAGGAATACTTGGATTGCCTTTACGCAAGACTTTTTTTTTTTATTATTTACTTCTCTTAGGAGGTATTACTTTCTCCTTCATCACCTATTTATCAATCAATACTGTCCTACCTCCGCCTGGTTTACAACTCTTGGAAGCAAGACTTAGTGGTTTGCAACATCTCAGTCCCCTGAACTCTCTTTAAATTAATTCCTCCAATACGAATCTAAATGAAGAATTATCTACTACTTTAATGACTGGGTCATTTAATAGTTGAGGTTTTGTGGGGTTTGAGTAGGTGGTAGGCACCTGGGCCTAACAATTCATTTCATCATTTCCCTCTAAACACTTTTATTGACACTAGATTTTTAATACTATTTTCCCTTCATAGAGAAAGGCTCCAATACAAGAACAAGAAATTGTCAAAGCTCTGGCATGTGAAAGCAATACAGAAAATTACGCTGGATTTTCTGTTACAGCATTGTCCCTCCCCCTCTCATCACCACCATCCCCCCAAGTTCATTTTGCATCACAAGCGCTGGCTTGACTTTAAGCAGGTTTACCATTTCTGAAAATGCTTTGTGGTTTTTGCAAAGCTGATCCTTGTGTTTCTTGAAGACAATAATTTCTTCCTCTATGAAATTAGACAAGTTCCCCCTTTCGTGCGTCTCTCCTACTCACTATAAAGAAAGCCTAGAAAGCAAACTTTTAGACTCCTAAAGCCCTTTTCAGTACGTGATATGTGTTTGCTGTGTATCTCTAACATGGCATCTTTAAAAAAAGTATCCATTCCACCCACAAGTGTTTTAGCCTTTTAGCTGCTTCTCTTTTTGAAAGAATGTCCTTTTTGTACATGCGATAACCACAAGGCACTGAATTTGAAAGCGCTCTAGTGATTATGACAAAGGATATCTTTGATACATCTTGAACCAGGCCCAATGCACAACCCTGGATACAGTGGGAACACTTCAAAACACGGTAATATTGCAATCCAGATCTCTACAGCCCAATTAACAGCTCGTACTTTACCTCCAAGGCTAGTTTCCAATCCCCCTAGCATTTTTGGCATCCACTTGGACCACAAGCATTCATAATTTTCATCACTGTGAACCAGAACTACCTCCCCAAAGGTCTTCTGCACCAAGCTGAAGAGCCACTGTTTTTATAAATCCAATGCTCGATAGCAAGTTCTCCTAGCAATGCGTTCCTGACTGTTATTGATTTGGGATCCCCAAACCAGGCACCTGTATGCCAAGGGATAACATGGCCATCATCTATTTTCTGGCCCAAGATGTTTCTCCTTTTCAGCAAGGTGTGGCTAAGCTGGAGATGGAGCTTGACTATAGTATTTTCCACCACAGATCAACATACTTGAGCTCCTGCATCTGGGATCCCGTGGGACTAAGAGGCAGGACTGTCTCTGAAAACCATCATCTCCCTGCGTACATGAGTAAACAAATGGACTCGATGATCTTAAAGGTTTTTTCCAACCAAATGATTCTGTAATGATTCGGTGAAATACCAGTCACCTCTAGGGCAGGTAAGCATACACAAAGTCACGCTGGGTGAGGAAGCCTTCACCTTCCTTTTGAGCTTCTACCTGAAGGTATGGGTTGTTTTGGGTTTGTGGTTTTTTTTTTTCTTACCCAGGGCTCCATCTTTATCAGGTCTTCTCCCAACGGTGCACTTAGTTACGCGAACACCTCTCAAAGCAACCATTGTGATGCTGAATTTATGCAAGAAGACTACACAATGATTGACACAATCTGCTCCAAGGCTGCTAATATTGCACAGACCTTTGAACATCATGATCCTGGGCTGTCAGGGGTGAGCTGTTTGCTTTGGAGATCTCTGCCATGAGAAGTTTTTAAATCCCTTAGGAAGTAACCAACCATATAATGATAATGCAATTCTCCAGCTGTTAGACACGAGCAATAATAGTTTTTCCCAATATTCATCCGACTTGTCTACCATATGTTACATTTTAGTGCAAACAACCTCATGCTATTTTCACCACAGTTTAAACACTCTTAAGTGATTTTGGTAGGAGAGCGAAGCATGTTGCACAGAGCTGCGAGAATAATCGATTTCTTTGGTTTGTTAGTCAAACCAATGACACTCACTGAGGGGCAGGGAGAAACTTACTCCAGGTTAAATAAAACATTTTGTTTTGATAGTCAATAAAAGCAGAAGAAATTCAGCAGGAGGAATTGCCTGAGCTAATAGGGCCACCTCAGTTCAAAACCCTTTTCTACTCGATCAGTTCAGAAAACATTTGAGCCAAACTCTCTTCCCACTTTCCTCTAAAATTGTCCTCAAAAGACAACTCTAAAAGCTTTCTCAGCTATTTCTTAATCCCTCTCCTGATGACTTTTGTTTAACACTGTCTGGAGCCATGACCTGCATTACCCTATCCCAGGTGATTGCCTTTATCCAGCTTAGAAACTACTCATCCTCCTCCTCAGCCTCAGTAAGGAGTTGTTCTGCTTCATGTAGCCAAGCAAGAGAGACCATCATTCAATGGCTAATGTGTAGGGTTGACTTTGACAGAAAGGGACATGTCGTGCTTCAAAGCCTGCCTCAAATACAGATCTGAAACAGGATCTTGTGCAACTCAGATGAATAACCAAACTGCTAGAAGATAGCAGGGAAACACGCCATGCTCATTTGTTTGAGACTCGCAACTACAATTCACAGAGCCGACGTTTCATGCAAGTCTCCATATGTACAGCTCAACACATTGGCTCTAGCTAATCTAGACAGAAAACACTGACAGAAAGACTTAGTTATGACAGAGCAGCTGAACATGAATAAAATCTACCCATGAATCTCGCCTGGCATTTGTGGGAGGATTTTCCAGCTAAAGCTTCAAGTTACATCTGCAGTAGTAAATAAAGCTGGCTAAGCGCTGCTCCCTGGCCCGCAGCTATTCGGGAAAGCACAACTCACGTCTATGCGCTTACACTTTCTCATCTCAAAAAAAAAACCAACCTAAAAATAACAAAAAACAGAGCGGCCAGCTCCAAACTGCCCAGAAACTAGTCTTTTGCACATACTTTCCTGAGCCATCCGGCACAGCTTTGTGCCAGGCAGGCAAGGGACATACCAACTTCTACACAACGTACACAACTGCAGAGAAGGGCCTGCCATGACATAAAGGGTTACCCAGTCTGGGGGATGCATGGAGATCATCAGCTGTGGGTTCATAGGATTCCTTAATACACAAGGACACAGAGGCTTCTATCCTCTAAATTTCTCTACTTCATTACAGACTACCACAAATACCACCAACAGCAAGTATACCTATGATTAATAAAGCAAATATATATATATTTTGAGCTATTACAAATTACTATCAGCAATCAATAACACAGTATCAATCAATACTACGGCAGCAGTTAAGCACAGTAGCAACCAATCACAAGCAACAACCAAGCAGGTATATACTACTATAGGTTACTACAAACTTAACAACATAACAGCATATATACCTATGATGGATTACTTATATGGATAGATAATACCGTTATCAAGTCAATCAGATTTCAGAAGGAGCCAAACCATCCCAAAGGAGAAGACAAACTGATCCCAGAGGGGGACCCAACCATCCCAGAGGTGGGAAGACAAACCAAACCGATCCCAAAAGTGGACCAATAAGATAACAGAGAGAGTCTCGTTTCAAAGATGATCTGCATCACAGCATCTGGAGTGTGCTGGGCATTCCCAGTGAGGGTCCAAGATGTCATAGGCAGCTCATGCAGAATTCAACCTCTTTAGGAGAGGAAAAGTACGTGCAGCACAGGAAGTTCTCTAAGAGGGGCTCCATTTCAGATAAAAAAATAAGTCCTTTTTAGATCAGAGACACATAAGAGGGCATAGGACACCACCACTTGAAGAACTGAATAGATGTTAGTTTCTATTTTTCACCTGTAGCATCCAATGATGATGATACTTCTGTTCCAGGGCCCAGTTCCCCGGCTTACAGCTCCCAGTCAATTTCTCTGTCAGTATTTTTCGGCAGAAAATGTCTTCTATTCAGTAATTTTTCCCTTTCTAACCATGGCTGCTCACACCAGGGCCCAAAGAAGTTGCCTGACCCAGTTTTGTTTATTCATGTGCACAGCCTTGGTGACTAAACCTAGAATCTAGATGAGATCCAGGCATCCAAAAGCTGCTCCCAAACCCTTGGCCCCGCTGATCCAGGGAGCTGTAGCCTTGCAGCAGCAGGATGAGCCACTCTTCATGGCCCAACACAGACACATCCTCCAACACCACCGAGACAGCAGATCCACCTCTCTCCTTCACACATGCCCTTTTTATATTAATAACCCCAATCACCAGTTTCAAGCACCAGAGAATTCAGACACACATGGAATTAAATCTGGGTCTGAATGGTCACGCTGACCAAAAGCAACTCTTCACACTCCTCCAGTTACTAGCCTCCAAGTTGTCCATGTCCTGTGTTTAAGGTCATTCTAGCATCAACCATTCTTCCATTTCCACAAGCTGGAGAGATAATGAGAATAGGTAACTTTGTGAGCAGTGGAATTTCCCGTTTCCTACGGTTTAAGTGAAACGGGACCATGGATGACATACTGCTTTGGATGTAGGGGAAGGAGAAGGAGGATATCAAACTTCCTGAGCTTTGTTTTCTTAGGAAAAGAGGAAAAAAACGTGCAACACTCATGTGCAAGACTTCATACAGTTTCTCAAATACATCATCTGATTCATAAGTTTTATGAAGAAACCTCAGTCTGGTACATGAATTAAGATAATTGTTAGACCCTGATAAAGAAATTAGGCTGGCTTTAAAATTTAGGCAATTTCTATGTAGTCTTGGGGAAATGCTCATTCCATAAAGAATTTCAAATCTCTTTGCAATTATTCAAAGAATTAAGAGTGCCAGACCGGATTTATTTATTACAGATGATCCAAAAGCTCTTTAATACCTTCCCAGAAACCGAGTATCAAAATTTTTTTAAAAAGGCAAATGAAACATGTCAATAGGATTGTTTCATACTCTTAGACAAGTCAGCCATGAATATTTGTAGAGTGTGGGTTATTTATATGCAATTTGAGATATTAGTACTTCAAAATGAAACACAAGAGACTTCCAGACCTCATATGTTTGGGGTATGGGGACAAGGCAGACTCTCACAGCTGGGTAGATGCTACCAGCAGCAAGGTCTCTCCTTGACCTGAAAGCAGGAAAATAAATCATTTTCTCTCCCCTGCACCCCTGCAGCAGCACATGGAGGTGACATATTCCACATCCATGCCTTAAATGAGCACTGGCAGCAACATATTTTAAGCTCTCGAGTACTAAAGGTATTTTATTCATAATTTAATTCGACAAAAGCAGCCTCCAGGGCCGCCGACCACGCACACGCTTTGCACTCCTGCACAACGCAAACACTTCAGACCGCCAAGAACTCCCCAGGTCTCAAGCAGACGAGTCAGGGTAGGGTATACTTCTGGATATTAAAACATTAGTGTCCTTCTGTGCCGTATAAGCTCAGAATGACTTTTATAAATAGGACAGAGTATAGGATGTAGGAGCATCCAAATTAATGTCTTCGATTTCTCTTTTCCTTTTACCCAGACACAGCAGTCATCAGAAATAAGTGGTCCATCAGGATTTAGATACTACCAATTGCAACTGTAGACCCCTGAACTAGGCAGTACAAGTTCTCCTAATCTTCACGGTGACCAACATAAAGCAACCAATATTGGGCCATGCAAATTTGTAGAGGCAAGAAGAATTCCTGCAGTTTGAGACACACATACATATGTGGGAGAGGGGTCTAGCCAAAGGGACAGAAACTGCAGAGAAACAGACTTTTCATGGTAAGGTTTCCCATGTTTTTGAGGTGTTAGAGCAAGAAATAAATAAAGAGCTGAAGCTTTTCACTTCTTCTGTCAGCGTTCGCACTTCTGGTCACTGGAAAGCACCAGGAAGAACAAGCAACACAAGCGCAACCATGAACACAAACCTTGTTATTGAATCATCTATCAGTGGGAAGACGCAGCACAACGGATTACAGTCATTAAGGAAGATTGAACTTTTAATTATGGGTGAGGGTTGAGAATTAGTTTTCTCTTACCTGGATTTCCAGAGAGATGAATGCATAGTTCCAGATTTGCCAGAAGAACAGGCCAAAAAATGTGGTAGCTCTTACACAAACCATGATTTCACACAAAAAGTAGCTAAGTGACTCTAGAAAAAGCCAGGCCATGTCACATAGCTGCCAAAGGTAAGCAAGAGTGTTTAAAGAGCAGGTATGAGAATTAATAGATAGGATGAAATTATTATAGCTTGGTAAGTACAGCTTGCGAACTTCTTTTGCTCAGCGTAACCCAGGAGCATTCAAACCCCAGGGGGATTTGCATCGTGATCAGAGTACCTGTGGGCAGCACCTGCTCAGCATACAAGATCCTGTGCTTCTGAAGTGGAAACAGCAATTTTCCTACAAAAATTCCCGGTACCCAAAACTTGACACACTGTCACATGCTGGGAGGTGATGCACTTTCACTGCACCGACCTGCAGCACTGCGGCGTGAGCTGCAATCCCTCACCACGCTAGAGCGGAGGGCAGCCCCTCTGAATAATTTAGTTATTCAACCTCCATATAAGAACAAATTGTAACTCTGATGGACCATAGCTAAATGTCTGGCGGTTTAACAGCGACCCAGCAGTCCCTCCCCTCGCACCCCTTCCCGCAAGCAGCACACAGCACCCCCGAGATCTCCCCGGTCTCTGAACAATGGTTGGACTGTTTGCACCCAGGTGCTTTGCATATTGCATAAGGCAATTAGTTGACGTTCCTCGCTTTAGAAAAACCTTCTAGAGATACTTTAGCTCCACAAAAAAAACCTTCAATACCTCCCACCGGGCCAGCCAATTAGCGATCTTTGCATCCTGCAATGCACATCTATTTCTCTGCGGCTAACACTCAGTTTCTTCAGGCAAGATTGCCAGCAAAATTATACAAGAGGCTGTCATTCAACGCCCGAGACCTTTCTAATGACAAACACCCCGACGCTTAAATGTGCGCGAGTTCTTAATATGCACGATAATCAACAGGCTTAATTGCCCACAGATATTTGAACATCTGGACTCAGACAGTTGCACGAGGCACCGAGCCCCAGCGACTTCTGTGCAGTCAGGCACCGCCGCTACCTATTGTGCTGCGAACGTTTTCCCCTGTAACCGCGCCAAATGCCGCATGGCTCTGCGGTAAGAAACGACTAACGAGCTCCTGTCATGCCTATCAAAAAGCCAAGCGATGTTACTAAACATGAGAACCGGAGTTGTATCCGAATTGGTCTTTGCTCTTGTTAACCAGGCACATCAGCCAGTAATAACTTGTTTTTCTATTAGCAATTACATTCAGTTGCATAATAAACAAACTAAATTAGAAACCTACGGCTTTGTCTAGACCAGCTCATTCCTTCAGAACCTCAGGATCACGCAGGGAGGGAGAAGAAAAAACAAAACAAAAAAAACAGAGAGAGACTGGTTCGTTCACTGTGCCAACACCAAGCAAGAGCTAACAAAAAGAAACCAGGCATAAACGCTTGCACTGGATTAATGTCTAAAAATCTTTTAAAAATAAGCTATCAATCAGGTTTGTCTAGATCTGTGCTGAGACTTTATCAATGCCATCAACTGGCTTTCTCACTTGTCTTCTCTTCTGTATATATTTTTAGGCTTTTATTGTTAGGTGATTTCCTGATTGAATTCCAAGATCTCACGGAACAGCGTATTAGCATATCTTGAATATAGATGCAGACTCCGTTATGGGATTCAATTTCTCTCTGAATTTTAATTCCAAAGCTGTTCTTTTCCACATTGTTCATATGAGTAATCAGAATTTTAATCATTTTCATGCACCTCTGGGCGTACTGCAAGATGGGACAGCAGAAAATACAGTCAAAGGAAGCGAGAACTTTTTCAGTTCCTCCCCAAGACCACACTGGCAGCACGGGCAGCATTTTCCATACAACTTTCTGCTGCAAACAAGAGTTTTAACAACCACGAGCCCAGATACTACACAGTGACATCCAGAAAGGCGTGCTGGCAATTCACCCTGGCTATACATTCAGCATGCAGCGCAAGCAGTGAAACCCCAAACTCTTCACCCAGGTGACCTGTACCATCACAAAGCAACTGGTCACAGCAGGGGTCAACAGCGGCTTTAGGAAAATACAAGCAACATCATAGTGAGACCTACACCATCACTGCCTCCCCCATCTGCAGAAAGTCTCTGGGAAAAGCTGGTGGCGGATAGGGCTGTGAAATATTTATTCGTATGAGATGTATCAGAGTGCGAGGAGTCAAGGAAAGGGCCAAGAAGCAGGGAGAGGAGAGGGACAGAGAACAGGGCTTGGGCAAAAGCCTGGGGATGAGAAGAAGGTGGGTATGAGCAAGTGGAGATGTTCAAAGTGGGCAGCGAAGCGTGAACAGCAGAAGGTGGAAGAGCATCAGAGTCAGGAGGGCTTTAACATGGCAAACCAAAGAGCATTGAAGGCAAGTGGCTGCTAAAGGGGCAGGCATCGTCTTCACATGGACTTCAATGGGTTCCTCACTAAGGACTCGTCACAGAGGCTGAGACTTTCCACTGACACTGGACCTACACGCACAAGCAAGGACTTTTCAGAGGAATTAGGCATTCCAGTCCCATTACACCTCTGGCTGAAATTCTCTCTCTTGAACGCTGCAGCCTCCGCCCCTCAGGGAAAACAATTGCTAGTTATTTGCCATTTCTGATCATCCCTGAAGTGTATTGACCCCGAAGGAAGAGGAGAGACAGGCTTCACCTCTACCTGGTGCGAGGTTTCTCCCTTCACGGGTGTAAGCTGATTGATGGCCAGCTAGCAAAGTCATTTTAACCAAAACTGACTCTTTCAGTCAGACAAATCAAAATCAAATGCAAATCAATCTCCTTAGTGCGATGCCAGTCATTTAGCACTTGAAACAAAGACAGTTATAAAGAAAATAGGAGGCAGAAATTCTGATTGTATTTTCTTTTTGCTTCCCTTTGGGGTAAGGAAGTACAGCGGTAAATGCATTCGTTACTTTTTCATCAAATCTGTATCTAAGCGGTATAGATTTCACCAGGAAAGGATTTCTAGGAAAGAAAATTAGAAGATAGGAGAAGAGCTCTTGTTTCTAGAGCCAGCTGGATTTATTTGAAGCTCTAATACTAAGAAAGCATTTGCCTCCTAAGCATCACTTACCACACCCAGTTCACCACTGATCACACAGCACTGCAGTCCAGCCCAAAATTCCCCATCCTAGCCAAAATATTAACTTATTTCATGGCACACAGAATTCAGAATTTGTCAGGACTTTGGTTCCCCGCGCTTATTGCCCAGGTTTCTGAGACGAGTCACTGCCTTAGCCCAAAAAAAAGAAAACAACACCCAGATAAATTATATAGGCTACATCATTCATTATAGACATGCTTAAAGCAGAAACCCAGGTACGCCGTTTAGCTATCATTTCAGCAAGCCCTCATGCACAGAGGGACTACAGCAGTGCAAGGAAAGGATTTGCCGATCCTATTTCCTTTAGGGAACTCTTCAGACATCAATCCCAACCTCAAGCAACCTGCTGCACAAGTGAGTCTTTAAGGAGAGCGGGTCAGCCAGGCCAGCTTCCATCACTGCTGGCATCTGCAGGGCTAAAATCCTTCAGACTGATTGCACCCGCTCGACGAGTCCAGGAACTGGGATCAGCAGCTGAGCAGGGTTTGAAGCACCGCGCGCTCAGTGCTGGCTGCGCATCAGCAGCTGTTTGCGCTGCTTGGGAGATTTGGGTGGGCTCCAAGAAAGCAACAGCTGAATAAAATAAACTCCCAGATTCAGAAAAAATAGCTGCCCCAGAGCCCAGTGAATCCTGTCCAATGGTGGTAAGAATTAGAGGTTTAAGGGAAAATAGGGCATATCTAGGGATCCTTTAGCTGTGATACCCAGGGGCTAATGATTTTATGCATTGAGTGAAAAAAAAAAAAAACAGTTCCTTTGATTGGTTTTCAACTTGCTACTAGGAAATTATGCTCCGACCTTGCTGGATCTCGTACCCAGCCTGGTGATGCTATATTTCTCTCTGCTACCTATGGCCTGAAGCTACTTAATTCCCAAAGGATTTCCTGGGTGAAGGAACAGTCAGGTGGCCAGGTCATTTCAGAGAGCTACAACACAGCAGGCCTGAAAGCAAAGATAGTTTGGCAAAAAATTAGTGCCAATTTTTAACCGGTTGCATTTAAAGAGGGACCACAGCACTGTTAGAGCCAGCGTTGAGCAAATGAGATGCACCAAGATTATCTCTGTTCTGAAGATGACCTTTACAATCTAGGATTTAAATGAGTAAATGGTCAGGTGGCTGGTAAGAACAGGAGCTTGCAAGGAATAGGGTGGACATTCACATCTGCATAGGCTACCAAGGCCAAAAACAGAGAGGTTTTCTTTCTCAGTCAGAAACATGACAACATAAGAAGATTGGTCTGCTTGTCCTTTGTGGATTCAGCACAGAAATTGTCTCAGCAAGATGCCAACTGCCTCTTTTGGGATGCTGTCTGGACCCAGCTCTGTATTCCTGCCTCAAAACGCATTTGTGCAAGTCACCTGTGAAGAAGCAATTAATCACTGTTCTGCAATTTCCCACCAGAGTCCTCAACGCAGCAGAAGACATCCAGCAAGCAAGTGACAGACCCCAGCACATAGACAGCAAACAAGACAAGACAAAAATCTGATCCCTAATGCAGGGAGCTTACCTTCCTCCAGACCCTGTGCCTTCCTCTGCCAGCAAGCAGCTCTGTCCCTAGCCTGCAGATGATGGTCCTACCAGAGCTTCCCCAAGAGCTACTTGCCCCTTCCAGCCAAATCAAGCTGGGTTAGCAGCCAGCCTTTAAGCAGCAGGTCTTCGTTAACCTGATTCGTTGTGCCTGAAGCCGTTAAGGAGGGCTAACACAAGTCATTTCTATGAGAGGGGCAGCAAGAGCAGAGGTTCCCCCAGAGAGCACTTCTGTGAGGGCACGTCCACCCCTCCAAGGTGTTGGACAGTGCACAAACACGAGCTCTCTCCTGCGAACCCCGAGTATGGCTTTGCTCTCCACCACCTGCGTCACCGATGCCACTTCCTAAAGGAGACTGCTGGAAGATGAGAAATAAAATGTAGCAAGTTTTGGTAATAATCTGATTACTTTTTCAGTGGCACCACATCTTGCTGTAAGCATTCGCTATTGCAGTGCACGTGGGCCCATACCTTCCTTTCCTCTCGCTACAGCCTGCTGGGAACTGGAAATTGCTTTTGCTGGGATCAAGCAAGCCCTGGGATAGCAGTAACTGCAAAATCTGGTGCAAGCCCTTTTAATTTGTTAGGCTTAAAATAGCTACTAATCCCCCAGTTGCGCTGGGTGAAGGGGATGAATAAGGAATCGGACTCCTGCAGAGCTCAGCCATCCTTTTTTGAAGAGTCTGCAGCAGCGACAGTGCAGCATTGACAGGGCAACCCAGGGATGCCAGCAGTGATGCACCCCGCCAGCACTTAGCAAGGCATTGGCCAATGCTGCAAAAGTACATCATTTACTACCTCATTAACCCTAAAAGAGGTCAGTCTAAAACATAAGCAGTGTGCCCAGGTGGCCAAGAAGGCCAACGGCATCCTGGCTTGTATCAGGAATAGTGTGGCCAGCAGGAGCAGGGCAGTGATCGTCCCCCTGTACTGGGCACTGGTGAGGCCGCACCTCGAGTGCTGTGTTCAGTTTTGGGCCCTCACTCCAAGAAGGACATGGAGGTGCTGGAGCGTGTCCAGAGAAGGGCAACGAAGCTGGGGAAGGGTCTGGAGCACAAGTCTTGTGAGGAGCGGCTGAGGGACCTGGGGTTGTTCAGCCTGGAGAAGAGGAGGCTGAGGGGAGACCTTCTCGCCCTCTACAACTGCCTGAGAGGAGGTTGTGGTGAGGTGGGGGTCGGTCTCTTCTCCCAAGTAACAAGCGATAGGACGAGAGGCAATGGCCTCAAGTTGTGCCAGGGGAGGTTTAGATTGGATATTAGGGAAAACTTCTTCACGGAGAGGGTTGTCAAGCACTGGACCAGGCTGCCCAGGGAAGTGGTGGAGTCCCCATCCCTGGAGATATTTAAAAGACAGGTAGATGTGGTGCTTGGACTTGATGATCTCAAAGGTCTTTTCCAACCTAAACGATTCTATGGTTCTATAAGCAGTGGGGAAGCTGTACTAAAAGGATGCCAGGGATGTATTATGTTTCCAGTTCCCAAAAGGAGGAGGAATGTTGCCTACGGATGGTGTGAATGCTGAAATTCAGTAGTTTTCTGAGCTGGGGTTTGGTTTATCCCTCTGTGTGTTGAGAGGTAATTCTGCCTAGCATAGGGAACTGGCTAAGTTTTCATTGTTATTAGGATGGGTTTCACTTTAGAAATCATCTCCCAAAATGAAGTACAGCAAACTGGAGGGATAAAACTTCATCATCATATCAAGGAGGTGGGACTGTTGTGAAGCAGAGCAGCGCTGGCAAGATTTACTGGCCGTGTTGCCAGTAAAGGAAAAAACAGGAGGAGTGGTCATGTAGACAAAACCAACTGTGTCCCTAATGTGTTTGAAATATGCTGAGGACAGAACAAACATTCTTTTGGGATGGGGCCCTGGGATAGGGGTACTCTACGTGTAGGAAACATGCTGACCAGTCTGGAGTCACCTCAGTTTCACCAGGGTAACACTAATGGACCTTGTTCCCCATATCTTCCTGGCTGAAAAACTAGCTTCTGACTCTAAACTCGGTAACCTGGTTGTCCTTCTTATTACTAATAATTGTATTTCTTTACAGCAGCGATCCAGCGAGAGTGGGCACGTGAGCCTCTAAATAAACATCTGGCTGATACACGGAGAGAAAGGAGAATCACAGAATCATAGAATCACAGAATGCTTTGGGTTGGAAGGGACCTTTAGAGGCCATCTGGTCCAACCCCCCTGCAGTGAGCAGGGACATCTTTAACCAGATCAGGTTGCTCAGAGCCCCGTCCAACCTCACCTGGAATGTTTCCAGGGATGGGGCCTCCACCACCTCTCTGGGCAACCCCTGCCAGTGCTTCACCACCCTCAGGGTAAAACATTTCTTCCTTCTCTCCAGCCTAAATCTGCCCTCCTTTAGTTTAAACCCATCACCCCTTGTCCTGTCACCACAGGCCTTGCTAAAGAGCCTGTCCCCATCTTTCCTCTAGGCCCCCTTGAAGCACTGCAAGGCCGCACTAAGGTCTCCCCGGGGCCTTCTCTTCTCCAGGCTGAACAGCCCCAACTCTCTCAGCCTGGCCTCGTAGCAGAGGGGCTCCAGCCCTCAGAGCATTTTTGTGGCCCTCTTCTGGACCCGCTCCAACAGCTCCATGTCCTTCTTGTGCTGAAGGACATGAGAAGAACTGGTGAGCAGTATTACTAGCACCATGGCAGTAAATGGAAAGCGGGGCAAACCCACATAAAACCCTTTAAAGTTCTCCAGATGGCCAAAAGTCCCAGTTTTGTCAAT
Organism: Balaeniceps rex; assembly: GCA_013401315.1. Classification (NCBI taxonomy): domain Eukaryota; kingdom Metazoa; phylum Chordata; class Aves; order Pelecaniformes; family Balaenicipitidae; genus Balaeniceps; species Balaeniceps rex. The sequence goes on along the minus strand of VYZW01009119.1, from coordinate 19,799 downwards.
TTGTGCAATGCTTTGCTGCGGGAATCCTTGCCCAGCTCCTTGCTGCAGTTCCCCGTCCTGCTCGCAGACAAAGGCAAAGGGACAGGGACAGTTGGGGTCCTGCTGTCTCCTTGACTTTCCAGTCCTCTGCTTTGTGCTTCCCTGTGCTTTCCTACAAGGTAGCCTGTGTGTTCCTAATGCCACCTCTACCTTTCCATGCCAAACAAGCACCATCCTTGCTCGCAGCTCATGCCCTGCTCCTGACCCACGGCAGCAGTTTGCAATACTGGTCTCTGCTCCTGGCCACAGACTTGTGAGCAGCACAAGTGCCTGCTTCATGGAAGGAGTAGGAAGGAGTTCTCCTTGGGGGAAATGTGAGGCTACACAAAACACAGCTTAACTTTTTGTTTTTTTCCTTTTGGAAACTCAAATATTTGGAAGAATGGGATTATCCTGCCTAAAGTAGGATTTGAATACAATAAAAAATGTTCATTGTTTCAGTTCTTCTCTTTGCTTCTCATCTGCAGTGAGTGACTTGACACCACCAGCCACCATACTGGCTCTTCTTAGAACATGTTTTCCTCTCTAATGTCATTTGTCCCACATTTCCCATCAAGTGAGATATCACTTCAGTTATCTTACTACAGGAAGATAATAGGTTAGTCTAACTCAATCTACCTTTCGCCATTCATCACGGTGGGTTTTACCCTGGTTTTTATTTCCCTTGATGCCACTATCTTGTAGAGTACCAAGGTCAGACCAAGTAGGCTGCAACCACCCGCATCACTTTTTCCCTTTCCTAAATAAAAGGACTCCAGTACTGTGTTGGCTATTCTCCAATTATAGTGTACTGTCCCTGATTTGAGGAAATTCACAGAAGTCCTTGGTACCAGACTTATACTTGGTGATTCGCTTGGCTACCGAGCCTCTCTCTCTCAAGTCTAATTGAGCTTGAGTTGAGCAAGGTCTCCTTTCAAGTCATGATCTCTTTCTGACCCTCAATATCTGTTTTTTATTGCTGATCAGTCCCCTTTACTGCCCATGTACTGCTTTACTCACTCCTAATAGTCTTTCCAAGATGGCTATTCAGAGTCACTGCAAAAACCCCTTTTGCTTGTGACATAAATGTTAAGTAGTTTTTGTGCCTTTGGCTTCCGAAGCTCCATGTCTCCTGCAGACTGAACCCACTGCAGCTCTGCTTCACTCTTCCCTCCAGATGACTTCAATGCTTCCCTTCATTTCTCAAAGTCTGCCCTTAAAAGAAAAGACAAACCTCTATTTGCTTCTCCTCCTACTTTATTTCACCACTTCATGCCCACCACGTTATTTGTTCTGGTCAGCTCTTCTACAGTGTTACCTTAACCAAAGTGAAATCTAAAAAAATTGCCTCCACTTGTCATTACTTCAGCGGTTGATGAAGGTATCTATCAGCTTTCTCTCTGCAAACACCTGGATAGACACTAGCAGCCACACATGGACTGCTGTTGTTGGGTGATGTTCATCCTCTGCCCTTCTAGCAAGGCATAGGCAAGTGGTATCACTTGTTTTATGGTCACTAGTTGCTGATTGTTGCATAAAATCAAGTTATACCGGTTTTCCCTGCATAAGCTCATGGTGGATCATCAGTTGCTTTCCTCAGTCATTCTTCAGTGCGCTCATCGTTATTAAAAACAACCCTGAATTGCTCACCATTAGTCCTCCGCAGCCAACCAGCCAGCCCACCACGGAGGGGCCACCAGCCCACCAGCTCTTCCTGGTGCTGCTGATGTTGCTTCAGCTGAACCATATTACCTTGTCTGGGGTGGATGTAAAGACAAAAAGGCAACAAAATAAAACCCAAAAATGTCTTTCTCATTTGAACTGCCAAAACATCATGAGACTGTGGCGTGCTGGGGACCATCACCTCATACACCACAGTCTGAGATGTCGGGGAACCTTCTGCAGCCGTTAAATCAAAACTACACACTGCAGCCTGATTTTGAGGCACAAGGCACCTCTGAAAATATAATCTCACACAAAACATTTGCTAGGATATCCCCAGAAATCAAGGGACTGAGGGAGTGGTTTTCAGAGGAAGCAAACTCGTTTAGTAGAGGCATGGTGGGCTGCCTAACCTTGTAACAAAAATGGAGCACAATTGATAGGAAAACTGCAGTTCCAGAAGAGGCTTCAGGGCGACTTTCATCATAACGTGCTGGGAATCAGGTGTGCAGCTGCCCTTCGTAATACAGAAATCACATGTCTAATTTCCTGCCTATTGAGTTAAAAGCTGCCTCCTGATTTTACGCGATGCTATCTTGAAGATGTTATTTCATTTAAGCGGAGTCTCTTTCATCCACATGCATTTTTACTGCAGTCACTATTTATTTTCTCCTAACTCATCTTCTGCATTAACATCATCTTTGCCAGGTGGAATTGAAGCAATAATTCAATCTCCGTTAGGTTACAGGAAGGACCCGTGGCCTGGTGTCCACTGAGGCTTCGGAAATTGATTTCTTGGCTTGCAGCAGGCACTAAATTCTTCTCATAAACCACTGAGCGTCTTCTTATAAGACGTGAATGGCTGGTGTCACAGCAGTGCAGTTTGTCTGATAAATGTAATCACTCTCAGAGTTGGACAGCATGGGCATTTGGACAGGAATCAACAAATCAGTTTATTTGTTGATTTTCCGAGCTCAGGCTGTGTGCTTTGGAAGCAAAGTGTGAACGGGCAGAACAGGAATAGCTTTTTCTTATGGTCAAGGGATGGAGGAAGGAGGACAGGGGAAAGAAGGAAAAAGAAATCAACTACCAACTCTTTTCACATAATATTTATGAAAAATCCAGCTTGGGAGATAAGTCTTTGATATGTAGGTTGCCTTACCTGGAGACTTGCAAGATCCCCAACTCCTTACAGGTTCTTTTGGAAACTCAGTTGAAGCCATCTTTATTCATGATGAGGCTCATCAAAGAGAAGCGTGGGCGACCTGTCAGATAAACTGGAGTTTCCCTTTGAATATTATGAATGTAAATATATAAAGCCAATTAAGTTTCATGGATTAATTTCCCAAACTGCCGGCTAAACTGGGAGATATTGTTAGCCAGCTAATCTTGAATGATGTGGTTTCCATTAACCAGATCTTCAAAAAAGGCTTTTATCGTAGGAAAGACAGCTTTTGCCACCTGAGCTCAATTTTTTTTAGTGTTCAGAGTAAAAGCTTATTTTTTAATATCTTATAATTCTGCTGCAAAATATGTTTGGGACAACTACAGAGTGAAGGTCTCATCTTCAGAGAGATAACTGGGGTTTAGTTGCTTAAAACTGAGAAGGATGAGTTCACTTCTGTTAAAGTAATTTGAGCAACAACAAGTAAATCAAGCAAATAAAATTCCCTAATGAACAGCTCAAAAAATGCTATCTGGTTTCTAAAACTGAAATATGGCAAATGTTCATCCTTTGGTGAGATATAACTATTTTGAGGGTAGTACTTCCATTAAAAGACAGAAAGCAATCAAAGTGAAAAATGGCTTCAGAATATGTCAGCGCTTGATGGCTTCTTGGGTAACTTGTTCAACTCCCTTGGCTTCAACATTTACCAGATATCTACATTTCAAGAACCGATCACTTTCCTTCTGCAATATCACTTCATATTTTCATTTCATCTTAAATCAAAATTATCTTTCCCATTTTGAAATCATACTTTATTTTGATTTATGTGCTCATAACTGAGGATGTCAAGCTCTACCGTCCTGCAGAGACACAGAGTTCCTCTGTCCATGCTACTGGTGCCAATTTAGCTAGAAATCCTGCATCACAAGGACAACTTTGTCCTACTGGCTTCAGCTCAGGAGTATCAAAAGAAAACGTTTATCTCTGAACTAGAAAGAACTAGAAACAGAAAGTGAGTGCTCAAAGAGACATGCCAGGGGACATCTTCTCAGGGGGAGATGGGCTGAGCTTCACAACGCAGTGAAAAACTAAGGCAGCTTTCTGGCTTTTAACTCTGCTTCATTCCACCTTGGGCACAAAGAGGAAAAAACTCACATCTATTTCACAAATACCTTAAAATTAGTTGCAGCAGCTTTTCAATGGGGAACTCAGATTCTTCTGGTCTGGAAGGGCACTTGTTCACTTCAGCTGATGAAAAGCCAAGCTCATGGTACAGCTCCCACCTCCCTCCTAAAGCCGTTGCAAGGTTTTCCCCTCCATTGGCGCTCATCTCTCTCCACTGCTGAAGAATCGGGCGTAGACAACCAGCTGATGGGCAAAGCTGGGAGAGATGTTTCCAGGCACTAGAAATGATCCGTGGTGCCCCCGTGAGGCAGAAAAAAGGTTTCTGGGGGCAGCTTAACTGCTGATTTCCTCTAGCTTGATAAATTGCATTTGTTTTCATGTCCATCCTAACTCTAGTTATAGTTACTAATACTAGTAACTAGTTACTAATACTAGTAACTATAACTAGTTACTAATACTAGTACCCTGAGTAGCTCATACTGTGCCTTGCTTGCTTTGAAAGACAGCGCAGTGCCGTTCCCGGGAAGAATTTTCATTTTAATTTATGAATACATGTCTTCAGCCACAACTCCAGATCCACATAGACTTTTGCCTGAAAATTTCCTTCTACCAGACAACAATCAATATTCTGATTCATTGGCAAGAAACCCAAAAAAATCCTTCTGTGTGACATCAGAAAGCATGCACTGCAAGCTTTTAAAATATCTATGCCTATAGCTATTTAGCTCTGTATATAAATACATTTATATATTGCTGTTAATGTTTAGGGAAAGATTCGCTGATATCTGCTGGCTGCAATGGAACTGTCTCATCACTTTGTGTTGCTGCAGGAATTAAAACCAATTGAAAGCCTTTACATGAATTAGCGTTATCTTCAGCACCTATACAGTGCTTACAGTGCCAGTCATTAAGTGACGCGATGACAGTATGCAACAGCCATACGGTTGAAGTGTTTTGGTTTCTGTATCTCTGAATGTTAATGATTTGAAAGGCACTTCAGATTCCTGAGCTATGTGTTTCTTACCATTTCATAGATTTCTCTTAAATATAAATGCCAGCTGAAACTTTCCTGGGTTTATAATTCTTGATTATGAAGTACTTAGCGAACTCCATAATTTAATCTCTTTTTCTGTGTTTCTTGCTGCGTTTTCTTACACGGGAAAGGACAGCCAGGAAACTTCAGGCTTTACCCAGGAAAACCTGAACACACATCGTTACCACAACAAACTCACCAAAAAGCCTGAACAAACGTCTTTACTGAAGGAGACAAAAAAAATGGGAATTATAAGACTACATAGTTCTGAGAGTAAAAATTTTCAGACCCCTCTTGCTTATCTTTAATGACTCACACGTAATTAAAAACCAGGAGGGAATGAGAGAGGAAAGTCAGGACAAAACACAGAAGCAGAGAGGAGGTCTCGGCCATCCCATCGAACCGTGGTTAGCAGATGAAGCAGTGCGTGACCCGTAGAAGGGAGGACGGTTGTGTCTTGTGTTCCGCCCTCTCCAGCACTTTCAGGAGAGTTCATAATGGGCTGATTGAGGGATCGGGACGGATGGGTTCTGCATGCCAGATGACAGTACTAAATACGCCCATTGTTAAAGATACGAAGATTTTCAACAATCAGGCACTATCCCAAGAAATTTTCCATGTGCCCGCACAGACGTTCACCTTTTTGCTGATTAGACAGCTGCAGCAGAATGAAAGATTTCTCAGCATCGCGTGCACTTCTCCTCAAACCTCAGGTTCAAACGTCAGGTTCGGGAAGCAAGAAGAATGCCTGATTCTTATGTTGCAAGGCACTGAGGATGAAATAGTGTCAGCAGTCAAGAGCCACCTCAAAAGCAGACATTGCCCATAAATTGTCATCATTGAACAGCAGTAGCCGTCTGCTCTCCTAAGGCAGCTTGGTGGGGAGCTCTGTAATGTATTGCAATGAGTACGATGAGTATGTGGCAGTTCAAAATATAGCACCGGAGACCAGGACGCCAGATCGGTGAGCAACAACTGGGGTGGTGCCTGCTGCAGCGCTGGACTTTTCTGTGCCCATAACAGCAAGCCCCAGTAGCAAGAATTTATGCTTGGGGTTAGCGCCAACAAAACGCCCAGTCTCAGATTCCCTACTGCAGAGCAAATGAATGCAATGCAGGGACTGGCGTTGTCAAAAAAAAAAAAAAAAAAAAAAAAAAAAAAAAAAAAAAAAAAGGACAATTTTTGAAGCCTCCGGGAAAAAACAAGGGTTTTTTAAAAAAGAGT